>BDDC01000037.1:10874-52508 GCA_001662425.1 Chlamydomonas sphaeroides
CCTTGAGCAGCGCGGCCGGCGGCGGGCACCTGGCCATCGCGAGGGCGATCCACACGTTGGACCAGGCGAGGCCGGTGGCTGCGGCCATGGCGCCCGGCTTGGCGGCCGCCTCCGCCATGGCGTCGTACCAAGCTTTGTCTAGAAAGCCCATCCGCGGAAGCGACCAGGTGCAGTGGCTGAGGTCCGCCTGGTTGAAGCTGTGGAAGCGCCGCCGGAGGCACTCGGCCGCCAGCGCCTTGACCTCGGCGGTTTGCACGCCGGCGACGGGCGCCAGCAGCGCGAGCAACCACAGCGAGGTAGGTTGCCAGCGCCTGCGGCCGCATGGTCTGCGCGACGCCCGCTGCCGCCGACGCTAGGGCCTGGATGAAGGAGGCGTCGTCGTCGCGCAGCTCGGAGCACGCGAAGAGGCGCCACCCTGCCCCTCGGGTCTCCTTGGCGCGATCATACAGTGCATACGCATCAGGGAAGCCGTAGGAAGCTAGAATATCTCACCCGCCGAGGTTAGCGCACATGCCCACCAAGCACATTTCACTAGCCAAAGCGCAGGAGACGGCCGCACTTGCGACTCAAGGTGACAATCCGGGTGCTGTCGTCGACAGGGGGCCTCCTGGTTTGCCGGGCCTGGCGGCGGCCAATGCGCGTGTGCCGCAACTCTTCAGAAGCTGAGGCGGCGGAGGCCGCTGCGGAGGCCGCTGCGGAGACCGCCTGACGCTGGCGGTGTGGTGCCTGGCCGTGGCGGCGGAGGCAGCAGGCCCTTGTCGTGTGGCCACCTCGTCCCTGGCAGCCTGACCTGCGGCCTGCAGTGTGGCACGTGCGGGCAGGCCATGCCGCCGAGGGCGCATGTTAGATAAGGTACCCAGCGCCCGGTCTGCGCATACGGCTGGCAGCCCCGTCATGTTTATGGGTTATTGACTTCATTCTTCTGTGTTCTACTGTTCAGCGCCTGCGCCGTGCACGGCTTGACCCAATGTTGTGACGCGCTTACCCCGAGCCCGAGGTGCTACCACTTCACACGTGCGCTGTGGCCACGGCTGTCGAGGGTGCGGGTGCGTTTTGATGACCCGTGCTGTGCGTAGGGCAGTACAGGGCGTCGTGCCCGTACGTGCTTTGCGCAGCTTGAAGATAAGTTGTCACGGGAACCGGCACGACATGTCGTGTTACAGACGTTGCCACAGACCGTACTCCACCATGCTCCTTCCGACGCAACCTCCTCACCCCGCTTCCCCACCTCCAACCGCTCCAACCGGCCTATCCTCCACCTGTTTGCCTCATGTCAACCTCTTTTCTACCTGCAACCAGCGCCAACCGTCTTCCAACTCTCATACCCAACACCACCGGCGCAGCGCTGGCCGCTTAGTGGGCCCGGGGCGGGTTGCCGGCGAAGCGCCACATGTCCAGGATGTAGTCCAGCGGCGCCTGAGTGCAACACAAGCGTTGGGGGCGACATTCCATAGAAAGCATTCAGCATCAGGACGACACAGCACGCATGACTCTGGGCAACATGTTCACCCTAGCATCCGCAGACGGCTGCCGCATGACCGATGTCCTGCCCAGTCCCCACCGTCATGGTGTTGGCGACCACGTTGAGCGGCGGCTTGTTGGGCGCCATGGGGTGCGGACTGCGGGCAGGAGATACGCAGTGGGGCCGAGGGGTTTTGAAGTTGTTGGTCAGGCAGCGCAGGGTAGGGGAAGGTGGAAGCGGGGGCTTGGGGGGGACCATGATCGCGTTCGCGTGCCGGCCGGCCGGCCGGCCGGCCGGCCGGCCGGCCGGCCGGCTGCTGCAGCGCCGCCCTGCAGCCAACCAACGCCGTACACCTCCCTGCATGGTTCCCCTCCCCCGCCTGCAGTTCAAGCAGCTCACCGCGTCACGGCGTGGTCCTTGGCCGCCTCGAACTTCTTGCCCAGGCTGGACAGCAGGTCGGCGTCCACGCCCGGCAGCGCCTCGAACTGGCGAGAGGGGGCGAGCATTGGGCGGCGGCTGGGGCACGTGCGGCGATGAGCAGCAGAACGCACGCCGCCATGGCAAGCGGGTGAGCGGCCACCGTAGCTCACCCCGCACGCAGGGCTCCCTTGCGAAGCTGTCTCTGTGCACCACGGCAGAGAGACACAGATACCCCCCTCCCCTGAAACATCCCCCGCTTACAAGGGTACCCCCGCTCAGGCCTGCAGACGCACGCTGATCACGGGAGGTGCCGGCTGTGCCCCTCCCCCCACAACAAAACCCGGAGACCGTGGCCGTCGTCCTGCTGTGCTCACCTGCGGCCAGAACTTGGCCTCCTCGTCGTCGATGTGGTGGTACAGGTGCTGCGTACGGCGGGAGGTGCACGGCATAGGAGGTGTACGGCAGGCTAGGAGGTGATGATGAGCTCTGCGGTTTGCCAGACCCGCGCCCGCACATTCGCGCTCTCCTCCCCCTAGTTGCCCTTCTCGCGCTCGCCGGACACTCATGTATCATCACGACACCACACCACATCCTCCCCCACCTTCATAGCCTCGTCCAGCTTGGCTGTGTAGGCGGCCTCGCCGTTCTTCTCAACGGTCATGTAGTTGAGCTGCGGGAGACAAGGCGGAGGGTCAGGGGAGGGAGGGTATGGCGTACGAGTGGCCCTGATGACACGGGGGCAGAGCGAGGAGCGGACCCGCATCCCATCGCCACATGGCATGGCAGCATGGGGCATCCCGCCGACAACCCTCGCAACCCTGCCGAGGTGGTTGTTGCGGCAGCTGAGCGGCCCCTACCTCGCACAGTAGGTCCTTGAGGTGCTGGTGGCCATCCTGCCCCAGCAGCGTGTCGGCGGCCTCGTCTCCCAGGCGCTTGCGGATCTGGCGGCGTAGCGGGCGTGCGGCGTGCGGCGCGTACGGGGCAGGAGCCAACGAGGCGGGGGTCATGCCAAACCTGCCGCTGGCGCTCGCCAGACCTGACCAGATAGCTTACGGCCTCTTCCCTGCGCGCCCTCCCCTCGTGCTCCCTTCCCTGCGCGCCCTGCACCCCATAGTCCCTCTCACCTCGGGGTACATGACCTGGGGTGCCGCACAACGGGCGCGGGATGGGAGCAGAGCGTCACGACATGCGCAGGACCGGGTGCCTTTCCCCAGCCAGCTACCTAGCCGTCGCGCCGGCTCCTCTACTGTAGCCACGGGCGATCAGGCGCCCTCCCTCCGTTACCAGCAACCCTCCAGACACCCCTCTCGCCCCGATCCGCACCTCCTCCTCGGCGGCCGAGTGGATGGCGATCTCGCGGATGAGTGCCCAGCCCAGCTTCTGCTTCATCTCGCCGCTGTGGGCAGGCAGCAGCAGGGGGGCCATGTAGGAGATTGGTATGCACAGGGCGCAATCGCTGCGTCGCGAAAGGTGCATACATGAGCAGAAGCGGAGGAAGCTCCGGGGGAAGCTCGCGGGGGGCGGCGACAAACGACAATGCACAGTCCGGCGCTGACGCCCTGCGGCCCCCCCCGTTGGCTCACTTCATGTTGGGGCCCTGGTACTCCTTCCACAGCGACTTGAAGCGCGCGTGGTCCTGCACGGGCGCAGCAAGGCACGCGCGGGCGCCAGCGGAGGTGGGTGGCGTGCGCGCGAGTTGCAGCGCCGCCTGACGCGGGCGCCACCGCGAGCGGTGCTGCGCGGGCGTTTGCGGGGCTGGCTATCGCGGCATGCAACGCGCTCAGCCCTGGCTGCTCCCGCGTGCTGTGATCGCCGGGCCCCGCATTGCCCTTGCCCTGCTGCGGCATAGCTCGCGGCCTAGAGCCGAGTCTCGGCGCTCTGCCCTGTTACCGCTTCCGCCACAGCCCATTGGCGCCGCACCTTGACGGTGAGCTCGGTGATGGACGGATGCATGGTGGCTGCGGTAGACATGGCGGCGGGCAGGTAGGGCGCGGGCGAGGGCGAGGAGCGGAGCGACGCCGAGAGCGCGGCGGGGGAGCGGAGGGCGAGTAGTGCAGCGGCGCGGCGAAGGGACATGCAAGGTTGTAGTGGCGGCTGGTTGTTTGCTGCGGAGTAAGCGGAATGGCTGCTCGTCGCTGGCGGCGTGGCTGATATGGGTGAAATTTCCGCATCAGAATCGGACCCCAGGACCCATGGGTCGACACGGGCGTCATAGGCGTCATTTGGAGGACGGGTGTCCGCTGGGGCTAGTACGCTGCTCTGAACGGCAGTGGCACAGGAGCAGCACCGGCGGCGGGGGGTTTTCCGTTACCCTCGCTCGGCCCACGGCGCCGGCCGGCTCCAAGGCCACGGCCGCGCCGCGCGCCACGCCTCCCTCGCACGCCATCCCGCCAACCCCGCCTCAAGCCGCGCGGCGGCCCTAGGAGCGGTCCACTCCGACCCTCGTCCGTGCTCGCCGCCCCAGCGTCACCCCTGCGTGGCAGCCGGCGTGTACGGCATCGGTCCCTGCCACACGCACGCGCCATCCGTCGGTCGCCCTTTCCGCGGCTGCCGCTGCACCCTGCAGCGCAGAGGTCGCGGCAGCCCACACATCCTCACCCCCACGGGCGAGGCCTGCCCACTGCCGCCTGCCGTCTGCCGCGAATGCAACATGAATGCAGACACGTGCATATCAGGGCGCCATAGGCAAGAAAGGCTCGCCCACACGCCCTTGCCGCCGAACACACTCCACGACCCCCGATGGCAGCTCCCTTGGCCGACACCACCCACCAAGCTGGCCTGTCACAGTGGCACACGCTACTTGTCGAACAGCTTCTCAACCTCCGCGAGCACCTCCCTTGCTGCCGCCAGCTCCTCGCTGTCCTTAATGTCCTCCGCGTTCTCGGACTGCGGGGGCGACAGGGAAATGGCGTGGCACGCTTGTCAGGCGGGCACAAGGAGGCGTGCGGCGGCTCGGCCGTTGGCACAGGCCCATGCAAGCTGCACCGACCCAAACAAGGTCCATGCTGGTGTGGCGGAGCGTGCAAATGCTGCTGCTCAACGCATTTCGCGTGGAGCATCAGCGCGGTACGCTGGGGTGGGGTGGGACCCCCCGTGCCCACAACCCACCACGAACGACTGCAGCTCAGCCAACGCCGCCTCTAGCCGTGAACGCGTTTGCGGAATCATCATCGCCGACTCTTGCAGCACATTCTCCTGCGTCGCGAAAGCTCGTTTCAATCGATGGCGCCATTTGGACGCGGCCGTTCGCTGTGCTCCGTAAGCTTACCGCTTGCTTGAGATCGCTCGCTTCGGCCCCCTCCGACTTCATCTTGTCGACACGCGCCTGCTCCTTGTCGCGCTCCTTCTCGTAGTACCCCAGCTCCTTGTGTAGCCGCTTCACGCTGTTCGTCTTAACTTTGCACTGCTTGATCAGTTCTGCTGAAGACGACATGGTCGCCGTGGGACGCGGGGAGGATTGAAGGTGCCGATGGGTTTACAGTCGTTGTTGGTTTGCAAGGGCAAAACTTAAGACAGCGGAGTTCACTGTCCTTCGACTGGTATGCAGGGGTCTGCTGTGGGCCTGAGAAGGGTAGCAACGCGGCACGGCTCAGTAGGCTTCCTGACACGGCTTGCCTTCCATCGGCGCTCCACACCTTCCCCCCCTTCCAAGTGGTGGGCCGTACCAAAACGAGCCGACATGGCACTTATGTCTGCGTTCTGCAGCGCTTACATACCGAGCTGCTTGACCAGCTTGCCCTTCCACCCCGACACCCCGGAAGTCCCTGTTTGTCTTCTCGGCATCCTTCGCTTGCAGCTTCCCCGAACGCGATCCAGCAGCAGCAGCGGCTCAACTCCAGCTGCTGGACCAGCGCCAGTGCTCGCGCAATCGCATAACGGCGTGCTCGGGGGAGTTGCACAACACGCGCCGCAGGCAAACCCGCAAGGCATCGCCTGCTGGGGCTCCCCAACGCG
The DNA here is from genome assembly GCA_001662425.1 of Chlamydomonas sphaeroides. Taxonomy (NCBI): domain Eukaryota; kingdom Viridiplantae; phylum Chlorophyta; class Chlorophyceae; order Chlamydomonadales; family Chlamydomonadaceae; genus Chlamydomonas; species Chlamydomonas sphaeroides. Next base: position 16,711 of record BDDC01000037.1, read on the forward strand.
GCCACAGCGCTGCACCATTCGCTCAACTCACGCCCTCTCTCTGACCAGCCTCTCCCCTCAGCCTGCCTCTCCCGAGTATGGCCCTCCTCCGCAGGCCGCCTAGCCTCGGACGGCCACGGGCCGCGCCCATCCCTCCCATGCTCTCCTGACAATGGCCCGGCTTCGAGCCTGCTTCCTACCAGCGTGCGGCCCTACCACCGTCCTCGTGACGCCTGCGCAGTCCCCGTGAGCCTGGCCCACACCGTCGGGGCCGGCGCGCCAGAGGCGTGGCGCCTGACCTAACCTCTGCAGCGGGCGCCCATGCGGCCGTCTCCGTACTTGCCCCGTGACCATTGCACGGCCCGGCCAGCACTCGGCCGCATCAACGCAGCTTATGGCTGTGGCTGCGGCGGCATAGCCCCCACAGCCCCATGCGTGGGCGCCTGGCGGCCCAGGCATAGAAGCCCCCGAGCAGGGGTCGACGGGCCACAGCCCAGACTCCGAGCCCAGCCACACAACTCGACCGGCGCCGCACGGATCCGATGGATCCGCCGGCCGTGCCGGCCCCAGGCTTCAGCCGGCTTGAGTCGTTGCCTGCTACTACTCATGTGCGATGCTGTGGCCTCAGCCCTCTGCGCTACACATAGCGCGCGCCGTCGACACAGACGGCATCAACTTGCCACGAAAACCCCCAACGCGCCCGGCCAGCGGCCGCGCCCCACGACCGCGGCGGCTGGGCCACGCGAGAGAATAAAAGGGACAGGATACATGTCATCTGCAGCCGGCGCTACCCACGCTCTGCGCTGAAGAAGAAACCCACACGCAACCGCCCAACGGACCGGGGTCTCCAAGCCTTTCTCCCCGGCCACACGCCCCGGGACACCCTGCACCGCACCGCACTGCACTACCCTGCCTGCCTGCCCTAGCCCTAGCCCTACCCTTCCGGCCATCCGCCTCCAGTCCACAGTGCGGCCCACAAGCCTCCACCTCCACCTGCCGCGCCTAAGCGCACAGGCGCCCCGACCCAGAACGCAAAATCGTTGACGAAGCTCCCCCGCGCCGCGCGCCGCCGTGCCCTGCCCTACCCCCGCCGCTGCCGCGGCCAGCGCTCCGCCTGCTGCCTAAACCTGCCGCACTAGCGGCCGCCTAAGCCCTGGCCCTGACTGCCTGCTGCGGCTGCGCCACGGCCTCGGGCGCCTGGCTGTTCTCGAGCACCCCCCGCCTCGCCTGCGCCTGCGCGGCGGGCGGCGCCTCCGCGCGCTCCTGCTGCCCCTGCCCCTGTCCCTGTCCCTGCTCTGTCCGCTCGTAGAAGAGCAGCGAGGGCTGCAGGCGCTTGGCCAGCATGAGCCGAGCCACGTCGGCCCAGCGGCCCACCAGCTGCACGCTGGCGTCGTCCAGCAGCAGCCAAGCGCCGAGCTCCTCGCTCAGCGCAAATACCTGCGGCCCAAAGACAGCACGAGCACAGATCGTCAGGCCCAGCCCGCCTAGGTCGAGGCACACATCCCCCGGCATCCCGGATCGCCTTTCCCCAGCTCGCGCTCTACGGGGGCCGGCGTCCCGGATCGCCGTGCCCCAGCCCACCAACCCGAGCCCAGCGGTCGCCCAAGCCCCGAGGTCATCAGTCATCTCACCAGGTAGTGGTGGCCGAAATAGCAGATAACGGACCGCAACTGGCACGGCGCAGAGGCTGGCACCGCAGCCGGCGACGGCTGGCCGGGGCCGCCCGGCGCTGCGCCCGCGCGGAACAGCAGCGCTAGGTCCAGCCGCGGCCCCAGCGCCTCGAGCGTGCCGCGCAGCGCCTCCTGCGGCGCCTTGGGCGACTCCCACACCAGCGCCAGCGTGAAGACCGCGGGGAAGCGCAGCAGCGTCGCCAGCGGCGCGGCGGCGGCGGCCGCCCCGGGCGCGCTGCCGGCGAGCGCTGCGGCGCCGCCGCGCGGCGCGCCGCCGCCGGCGCCAGCTGCCTCGGCGGTGCAGAGGACGTCCTCGAAGTAGGCACCGCCGTCGTTGCCGCCGAGCGATGCGTAGGCTTTGCGCAGGGCCTGGGCGTGGACTAGGTGGAAGTACTTGGTGTAGACCTCCACCTCGGCCGTCGCGACGGCGGCGGCCGCCGCCGCCGCCAGGGCGCCGTTGGCCAGCTGCGGCGTGGCGCCGGGCACCGGCGAGTCGAGCTGCGTGCCGCCGCCGCCGCTGGCCGACTCGCGGCGCACCCGCGCCTGCCGGCCGCTGCCGCTGCTGCCGTTGCTGCTGGCGTCGTCGTCGTCCGGCGTGACCGGCACCTGCACTTCCAACCCAAACAGGCTGTGCGCGGCCGTGCACGGAACGGACGACTCGACGGCGCCGCCACCACCCGACGCCGATGCAGCCTTGCGTGCCGCTGCCGCGTAGCCGCCGCCCGCGGCGGCGGCACCGCTGGCTGCCGGCGGCGGCGGCGTTGCCGCGAGCCGCACGCGCCGCGGCAGCTGCGGGTCCTGGCCGTTGGACGCGCCGCTGCCTACCTCGGCGCGGTGCAGCGCCGTCAGCAGCACCAGCAGCACCTCGAACGCGTCGTGCATTTCGTCCAGGCCTAGAGCGACACCGCCGCCGCCGGGCGCCGCCGACAGCTTGCTGAGCGCCTCGCGCAGCGGCAGCGGCGACACGGCCCAGGCGTCGGCCGGCGGCGGCGCCGCCATGGCGCCGAACACCGCAGACAGCGCGCGCAGGACGGCCACGTCGGCGGCGGCGGCGCCGCGGCTGGCGGCGCCGTCGACGTCGAGCGCCAGGAGGGCCTCGCGGAAGGGCCGCAGGTGCCACAGCGACTGGATGCTAACGTTGAGGAAGCAGTTGTGCTGGCCGCCCAAGTTCTGTAGGCCGCGGACCAACGCAAGCCGCCGCGGCAGCCCGGAGCCGCCGGGCGGCACGAACACCGCGGCCGGCGCAGGAGGACCGGGCACGACCGACAGGCTACCCAGCGGCGCCGGCGGCGGCCCGGAATGCAGACTGGAGCCGGTTGGCCGGTTGCCGGCCGGCCGTGCTGCCGCCGCCGCGTTGAGTGCGGCGTGCGCGACGGCCGAGTCCGACAGGCTGCTCGCGAGCTGCGAGGAAGTGCCGTACATCGTGGTCCGGGGGCTACCACCACGCGCGCCGCCGCCGCTGACGCCGTTGGCGGCGGGCGTCGGCGGCGCCGGCGGCGGCACGTTGGCCTGCAGCCTTGCCTTCCAGGACGACGCGGCCGACGGCGCCGCCGAGCTACCGGAGGTGCCGTCGCCGCCGCCAGAGACCAGCGACGGGAAGCCGTCAAGGTCCGTGGCGCTGGCGGAGGTGCTGGTTCCCGTGCTCAGGGCGCTGCCGCCATCGCGGCGCGCCGCCACCGCCGACCAGCTGGGTGGCAACGCTGACGGCGACGGGCCGGCGGCGCGGCCAGCCGTCGACGTCCGGCCCTGCGGCTCAGCGGCGGCGCCGTTGGGGCTTGGCCCGGCGTCCGCCGGCGTCGGCGCCTGCCCGTCCGCGCGCACGGACGGGGCGTGGTCAGCGCTTGCGCTTGCGCTGCCGTCGGGGGTCGTGGTGGCGGTGGTGTGCGGGGCTGTGGCCGTCCCGGCCTCAGCAGCTGAGTCCTCCCCGCCGCGCTGCGCCTGCGCGCTGCGGGGCGCCCTCACCGACTCAGCTGCCGATCCGTTTTTTTGCAGGTGGCCGGGCCCGGCCGCCTCGGCTGGCATGCCGCCGCCGGGCGGCGGCGGCGGGCCTGTGCCGCCGGGCGGGTGCATCGGCATGGGCATGGCCATGGGCATGGGCATGGCCATGGGCACGTGCATCATGGGCATGGGCACGGGCCCGGGCATGCCGGGCTGCATGACCAACACCATGCGCGGCGGCCCCGGCGGCCCCATGCCCGGCGGCGGCATGCCGGGATGCGGGCCGTGCGGGTGCGGCAGGCCGTGCGGCGGGTGGTGCGGGCCGTGGGGGTGCGGCGGGCCGTGCGGAGACTGCTGCTGGCCCGGCGGCGGCGCGCCAGGCTCGCCGGCGCCGCCGGGCGCCTGCTCCGCTGAGCCGTCGGCGCCGTCGGCTGGCGGCGGGCCGGCAGAGCCGTCGGGCCCGCCTAGCGGCGGGCCCTCCATGACCGGCGGCGGCGGGCCATGCGGGCTGTGCGGCGGCATGTGCGGTGCCGGCATGGGCATGGGGCCGGCAGGGCCCATGACCATGACCATGGGTGCCCCCAGGCCCATCAAGGGGTGTGGCGGGCCGTGCGGGTGCGGGCCCACGCCAGGCTGTCCGGTGGGGCCCATCTCGCCGCCAGGGCCGGCCTTGCGGCCGCCGGCCATGCCCGGCGGCCCGCGCGGCGCGTCGCCGCGGCGGTCGCGCCGGTTGCCTGCATAGGGCCCGGATGCGCCGCCGGGGCCCTGCTGGGGACCGGGGTAGGGCCCGGCAGGGCCGCCGCGGGCGTAGCCGCCCTGCTGCGCCTCAAACCCGTCGCTGCCCTGCCGCTGGTACGTGTGCCGCTGCCCGCCGGAGCCCTGGCCCGACGGCTTGCCGCTCGGCACGAACGACCGCGCGTTGGCATTGAGCGTGCTGTTGCCAGGCTTGCCGCCGCCGCCGCCGCCGCCGGCGGCCGAGGGGCTCTTTGGCGGCGGCGGCGGGGCGCCCGGCTGGCCCTGCCCGGGCCCAGGCCCAGCGCCGCCGGGTCCGCCCTGCGGCTGCATGTGGCCCTGCCCCATCTGCTGCATCATGGGGTGCGGCCCCATGGGCATGCCCCCCGGCACCACCTGCATCATGTGAGGGTGCGGATGGGGGTGCGGCGGCATGCCGCCGTGGCCGCCCGGCGGCGGCCCCATGCCCGGCGGCGGCGCGCCGTGAGGGAACACGTACAGCGCCGGCGGCGGCGGGCCATGGCCCATGGGCGGCGGCGGGCCGCCGTGCTGCCCGTGGCCGTGCTGGCCGGGGCCCATGGGGTGACCCATGGGTCCTGGGTACGGCTGCATGCCCGGGCCCATCATCATGGGGCCTCCTGGCGGGCCCGGCCGCGGCCCGGGGCCTGCGCCGGGTTGCCCCGGCGGGCCCATGCCCGGCTGACTGCCCTGCGGTGGCGGGCCGGGCATGGGCGGGCCGGAAGGGCCGGGGCCGCCGGGTCGCTGCGGCTGCCCGGGGGCGGGGCCGTTGGGTCCCGGGCCCATGCCCGGTCCCATAGGCGGCCGGGCCGGGCCGGGGCCGCCGGGGCCGTGCATGGGGACCATCATGGCCCCAGCCGGCGGCGGCGGCCCCGCCATCTGCTGGCCCGGCATTTGCTGCTTGGGGCCGTGGGGCCCGTGGCCGTGGGGGCCATGGGGGCCGTGCGCGTGTGGGTGGCCCGGCGGCCCCATCTGCATGGGCACGCCGTGCCCCATGGGGCCCCCGGGCATGGCACCGTTGGCGTGCATGAAGGGCGGGCGCCCGTGCTGCTGCTGCGGGTGCTGCTGCTGCGGGTGCTGCTGCTGCGGGTGAGGGCCGGCGCCGTGGGGCAGCATGCCGCCGTGCTGAGGGCCTACAGCCATGGGCGCACCACCCTGCGGCGGTCCCTGGCCGCCCGGGCCCATCGACCCGGGACCCTGCACGTGGCCTGCCGGCTGCGCTTGGGGGCTCTGCGGCTGTGCCTGCGACGCGCTGGGGCCGGCGGCGGCGGCCTCGGGTGGCGCCGCGGCCTTGGTGGGCGTGGCACTGCCGGCTGCTGCCGAGGAGGGGATGACCGGGATGTCGCCAAACAGGATGGCGTCCTGCGGCACGGTAGCTGAGGCCGGCGCCAGTGGCGCCTGGGTCGCAGCCGGCGCGGGCGCCAGCGGCTGAGGGGACGCCTCGGGCTGCGTTGCAGCAGCAGGCTGTGCGGGAGTCGGCGGCTGAGCGGGCGCCGGCGACGCAGGCACGGCGGGCGCCGGCGAAGCCGGCGCCGGCGTGGGAGCGGCGACGGGCACCGGGACCGGGATCGCCAGCTTGGAGGGCGAGGGCGCGGGCACCGGGACCGGCACGGGCACCTGCACGTCGAGCCTCGCCTCTGATGAGGATGAGGGCGCCTCCGCCGCAGCCGGCTGCTCCGCCGGTGGCGCCGTCGGCGCCGTCGGCGGCCGCGGCGCCGAGTGCTGGCGGCTGCCCGGTCCTGACCCGTGGCCGGCAGGGCCAGCGCCGCCGGCCGAGTTGCCGTGCGGGCGGCGCGGCTCGCGGTCCCGCGGCGCCCCGCTGGGCTCGGGCCGTGGGCCCATGCGGTCGCGGCTGCCGCTGCGCGGGTGGTTGCGAGGCGCGCCGCCGCCGGGCGCTGCCCGCTCCGCTGGCCCAGGAGCCGCCTCCTCGTCCTGGTCGCGCGTGTCCTTCTGGTGGCGGCGGCGGCGGCTGCCGGCCACAAAGCCGTCGCCGTCCTCCTCCGCGCCGCCGTCGTGCCGGGAAGCCTGCACCACACCAGACCCACACGTCAAGCTCTATTCCTTTTCTTGTAACGCCCACCGGCCCTCGCCTGCCCCAGGCCGCTGCCCACCTGTGGCTCAACCGACGCCGGCCGCTCTGGCGAGGGCTGCTCCGGCTCGGGGCTGCCCACGGCGCCGTCGCCCATGCTGCCCGGTCCGCTGACTGCCGCCATGCCCATGACGCTGAGCCGCTCCTCCAGCATCATGCGCTGCCGCCAGTAGCCGTTCTCGTCACTCAGCAGCTCCTTGCGCCGCAGCTCCATGGCGGCCTCCTCGGCGCGCCGCAGCTCCTCCAGGGCCTCCGCCCGCCGGCGCCTGCGGTCGGCGTGGGTCGTGGGGTAGCATGGACGGAGGAGGGGACGGACGCGGATGCAGAGCAGCAGCAGCGTACGGAGAAAGGTGGGCAGGGTAGGGCAGGGCGGCGTGCTTGGGCGCGCCGCTGGGGCGCCGGCTCACCTCTCCTCCTCGTCACGAACGGTCCGCTCGCGCTCCGCTAGCTGCCTCGCGCTGCGCTCCGCCTCCTCCTTGGCCTGCTTCTCAGCCGCAAGGCGTTCCTTCTCGCTCTTGGACTTCTCGTTCTTCTTGGCCTTGGCCGCCTTCTTGCGCTCGCGCTCGGTGGCCTCGCGCTCCGCAGCGAGCAGCTGTCCGTGGCAGGGGAACAGGCCCAACCCTCGTAAGCGTACAAACCATGTGCCGACCAGATCTTTCGCTAGACGGGCTCCGCTAAGGCGATTTCGTTAGCTAGGCCCGCAGCCTGGGGGCCAGAGATCTGGGTACCATGTGCCGGTCAACACAAGAAATCAAGCCTCAGAACCAACAGGAGGACCCAGATGGCTATTGGGCAGGGTGCAGGGTGCAAACGCACCTCCATGCGCAGGACCTCGTCCTCCGCCAGCTTGGCACGCTGGGCCGCGTACTCCAAGCCGCGTGCGTCAAGGCGCTCCTGGCGGGGCCACAATCGGAGCCGCAAGGGGCAGAGGCGGTAAGCAGGACCACAGCACAACAGCAGAGCCGCGAGGCAGCTTGCGGCGCCGCGCCAGCTGCCGGGTGGTCCAACTGCCTGCCGCACCTGCAGCAGGGGCAGCGCCAGCTGCGAGCCAATGACGGCCCCCGGGTCGTCGCAGGCCACGTTGATGAGCTGCATCTCCAGGTGCTGCAGCGCCACGCACGAGTCCTCCAGCCGCCGCTCAATGGCCTGCAGCGCACAGCGTAGCCCAGCAACAAGGCAGCTTAGCATGGTGTACATAGTGCCAGCGGAGTTGGTGTGCTGGGCACGCCGCAGGCCCGGCCGCAAGCCGCGCATAGCATGGCTGCCGTACGATGCATGCGGCTGCCGTACCTTGAGCGCGGTCTTGATGTTGTCGAAGAAGGTGCGGTCGTCGGCGTCGCCGTACAGCTGCTTGCGCACGTCCTTGCTGAAGTGGTTGCGCATCTTGGTTAGCTGGATGTACTGCTGCGGCGTCAGCGCGCCCGACGCGGCCTCCAGGTCCGACTCAGCCGAGAGCTGCAGGGGCACGAGAGCACGCACAAGGATGAGCCATGGCGGCCAGCACTGCCATACCGGTAGCGATGGCAGGGAGGCAATGCTCTGTGCGAACGCACCTCGGGCGCGGCGCCGTCGCCGCCGTTGGCGGCCGCGGCGGCCGCGGCCGCCGCCTGGCGCTCCTGGCGCGCGGTGATGAGCTCCGCGAACTTATCGACCAGGTTCTCCACCGTGCTCTTCCAGCCCTGCAGCTGCTTGATCTCGGTCTCGCTGCGGGGCACGCACAGCGGAGGAGCGCGCGGCGCGGCTTGAGCCACCGACCCGGCTCGTGACCCACAGGTGGCTGCGGCATGCCCCTGTCCGCCCGCCCGCCTCACCGCTTGGCCATCTCGTACTCGGCCTTCTGCTTCTTGTCGTACGTGGCCTGCAGCCGAGCGCCCTGCTCGCGGAAGGCCGTCTGCACCTCCAGCTGCGGGGCCGGGAAGGGTCGGGTCGGATGGGGGCGGCCGCCAACAACCACCTCACGCCGCTACACAGCCAAGCATTCAACCGCCGGGCTTCTGTGAGTGCATCACTGTCACCCACCTGGTGCCTGTGGCGCTCCATCTCAGCGGCTGAGCGGTAGGCGCCCTCCATGCCCCGCGGCTGGTGCTTCACCTCGTCCAGCTCCCGCTTCAGCCGCTCGAACTCCGGCTCGCCCTAATGGAATTGGCAGCAGTAGCACGGTGGGCACAGTTGGCACAAAGTGACCATGACAGTTTCGCCAAACAATCACAACAGTGTTCCGACCCTGCGTGGGGTCATGTGGACGCTGCTGCAAGGCTACGCCTCGCTCCTGGGCCGCCGCGTCGGGGCGCACCTGCCGCAGAGCCTGCTTGAGCAGCCGCAGCTCCTTCTCCTGCGTCAGGTGCTCGAAGATGAGGAAGTGCAGCTTGGCGCGCGTGAGCAGCGCCTCGCGGCGCAGCATGAACAGGATGACCTCGTCCGGCAGCGGCTTGGAGCTCTCGCCGCCACCGCTCGACAGCCCGTCATCGGCCGTCAGCGCCAGCGACCCGTCAGCGCCAGGCACGCCTGCGTGCCGAGGAGGGACATGCGGGCCGCGGTGCATTGTTCAGGGCAGCATGCAGCTCGAGCTGGCTCGCTGCTCGACGAGAACGAGAACGCGAGTGGTAACGGTGGTCGTGCGAGAAGCGGCGGGGCGCGTCAGCCTCACCAGGCCCGTCGCGCTTGGGCTGCGGGCGCAGGTCGTAGCCCTGCTTGGTCAGCTCCGCCGCCTCCAGCCTGCTCTTGAGCATCTCGCTCAGCAGGTCCTTGCACTGCTTGGCGCGCGTCTCCCACGACAGATGGTCCTCCAGGGCCCTATCACGGGAGCGGCGGCGGCAAGCAAGAACCCGTCAGCACCCCATGGCCTGCCATAGACACCCCTTTCACCGTCCATCCGGCCACATGCAGCCCGTGCCGTCCCGGCCCTGATGCGTAGACATGCAATCTTGATCAATGCACAGACAAACAGCATCGTCCGACGCTCTTCGGGTCACCGTAATCAGCCTCGCTGTGACCCACATCAGCCCTACAACCCGTCAGAGCGGCCCGCTTCAGCCGCGCTGCTTGCCCACCTGACCAGCACCACGTGCGCGTCCGCGGCCCCGGGCGGCTGCATACCCAGGCTGCGCTTGGCGCCGTCACGCGCCTTCTCGGCCGTGCTCACGATGCTGCCGTACACCCACTCCAGCACCAGGCCGTTGTGGGACGAGTCCTCGCCCGGCTTGGCGCGCCGCGGGTGGCCGTCCTCGCCCAGCAGCCGGTCCTGGGATTGGAGGAATGCAGCGCAGGCGGGTGCGGCGAGAGGACCCTTATAACAAACCATCAGAGCTAGCGCTGCTTTGCGGCCAGTGAAGAGCGCGAGCGTTGCATGACTCTGCCCAACGTCAGTGGGTCTGCCTTCAACGTAATGGTGGCCAGCCCGGCGGGCCCCTGCCCCACCTGCAGGTGCTGCAGCCACTTGGAGTTGACGGTGAGGCCGTTGCCCTCCTCCGTGAGCGCCCACAGGTCCACATCGCCCATGTTTTCCTCCTCCTCCTGCGCCCAGGGCCGCAGCGGTGCCGCTTCAGTCCCTTCCATCACCGGAATGCTTGCGCATCCCAGCGAACCGTGAATAGCCCTCACGTCCCGCCACTTGCTGCAGCAGCGTGCATTCTTGTGCACGCACCTCCTCCTCGTCCTTGGGCTCCGGCTTGAGCTTAGTCGACAGGGCGTCCACTTTCTCCGTCAGCCACTCCACAATGCGCGTCACGTCATCCGGCAGCACGTTCTCCAGGTCCTCGAAGCTGTCCAGGCGTACGGCAGCATGTACGGCACGGCACATGGTAAGCTATCTAGGCACGCGTGCCTGCCCCCTCTGTCTCCCGAAACTTAGCCCGCATCCTAGCCCTCCCCATCCCTACACACCATACCGCCCAGATGCCGCCCTCCCGATCCCCACCTGAGCTCAAGCTTGGTGGTCTCCCGGTGCCCCTCCGGCAGGATCTCCATCACGTAGCTGGTGATGGGCACCAGCAGCGAGTGGTACATGTGGTCATTCTCGCGCGCCAGCGCCTCAAGCAGCAGCGCCAGCAGCTCGATGTTAGCGTCGCGCAGGTGGCTGCCCGGGTCGCCGCGGCGGCGGTGGGGCCGCGGCGCGGCGTCCTCTCCGCCCGCCGTGGGGGTGGGGCGCAGGCTATTGGCGTTGGTGCTGGCAGTCACCTTGGCCATGAGGTCCAGCCTGGGGGAAGGAGCAGGGAGGGAGGGAGGGAGGGCGGTGCAAGGTGTGGTGAGCGCGCTGACCCCAGCCGTGAAGACGTGGTGTCCTGCTCTCAGGCGGACAGGGTACGGCGACGAGCCACTTGGGCGCGCAAAGGCGAGGTGGAAGCGATGTGGGTGGGACGGAAGATAGAGGTAGTGCAGAAGGGCGGGCGCCAGGAGGAGGGTGCAGAGAGACTGAGAGCAGAGCGAGTGCGTGGGCAAGCGGCAAGGCTAAAGAGGTGCTCGGCAGTGAACGAAGCAACGCGGCGTGCAGGTGGCTAAGCGATATGGACACGGCGCACAGCCAGCCCCGAGGGAGACGGTCGTGGTGTTCGACCTACTGCTCGGATCCACCCGGCCCCGCCAAAAAGCGTAAGCAGGTGACGGCACAGGAAGGAACACCCAATGTTGCGGTGACAGATAGATCGCAGCGTGCAACAGGTCCAGTGATGCGGCTTGCTGCACGGCCCGCGGGCTTATGAGACTGCTTGTCGCGATGAGCGCCATTTGCCAAGCCAAAGCCAAAGCCCACATGCGTGGGCGGCCCGCCCCGCAAGGCACGGCCGAGGTGTCCGGCAATGTGGTCACTCGTCTGCCTGACGTCGCGCTTAGCTTCAGCGCAGCGCGTGCACAATCTGAGCAGCGCGGCACCGCAGCGTGCTCACATCCGCTGCCGGAACGCCGCCTCCGCCGGCTTCTCCGTGGCTCGTCCCTCCTCGCGCGGCAACAGCCTCCGCAGCTCCTCACGGATGTGCTTCTCCTGCGCAATGCACGTGTGCAGCCGATTTAGCCGAGTTGCGTGCCCGTCCGCATGTGCGCAACGCCAGGGTCAAGGACAGGGTCCGAGCCTATGCCAGGGCCGCACCAGCCCTGACCGCACGCGTGTGGTCACCAGGTCCATTGGACCTAGCGCTGCTGTGCGCATCGCAATAGGAGCGCACCGTGATGTGCTGCCGGAAGGACTCCGCGTCAAACATTTCCGCGTTGTCCGGCGGCCACTGCCACAGCTTCCACGTTCCCTTATCCTGCAGCCGCTTTACGCCCTCCTCAAGCACATCCTCGATGGAAGGCTCCAGCTCCAGCAGCGCGGGGTCCAGAGGCTCGCCCTCCGGAGCGTCCGCCACTGCGCCAGGGGTGGCGCAGGGAGCGGACGGTTGGGCGAATGGGTGCACGCGCGCGGAAGGGCTTCCAGCGGACAGGTGGCAGCACGTGCACAAGCCATCCCCCGGCTCCAGCCACTGCTGCCGCGCGAGGTGACTCGCGGGCTGACGGCGCACGAGATGGCCGCGCCATCTTGCTGTCTGTCAGAGCGTCATAGCTGAGCACGTCAGCTTACCCGCTTGCTGGCGTGCTGTCTCTGCCATTTGCTTTGCCCTGGCCCGAAGGTTCGCCAGGTCCACGGAGAGCAGCCCAACGCGCTCATCGTGAGGCAGCGTCTCCCATAGCGGTCGAACAAGCGACACACGCTCCTGCGGCGTCTGCTGCGCTAGCTCCTTTGCCACCTCCTACGCGGGCGCAAAACATACCGGTAAGTCAGGTGCTCGCCATCCAAGGGCTGCAAAGTGCCGCACGCCGCCGACCTGCTGAGTCTTCTTTGTCGGGGGTTTAGGCCCTTTGGCCTTCGCCCCCTTCGCTCCCTTCTTGGGTGCCATTATGCAAGGCTATTCGGGAGGAGGTCGGGATGACGGCCCCATCGCGAGGCAACGGCAGCTATTGCATAGTCCCAGCCTGCGAGTGTAGCAGCAGCAAAGGGGGGAGCTTCAAGGGCCTGGCTGCAGGTCGGAGCATTTAGTCCACAAGGACAAAGGCCGAGAAAGCCCGGATGGCGTAGACTTGGGGCTGTCGCCAGAGTACGCCCCTCCCGCCGTGCATGAATAGCTGATATGATGCATAATGCTGCTGGCACGGCTGCAGGCTGATCCGTGTGGCCGCCACGGCAGAGCTCGCTGGCCGCGAGCGCCACGCCCTGGCCAGTTATACTATGTGTACACTATGCGCCCTTGTGATCGATCATTCGCCCCACGTATCCCGTCTCGTAAATGATCGTGACAGGCCACACCTTGCACAAAGAGATGCTTAAGTTTGAGGAACGTGCAGCGTCGGCTATGGATAATTGCGGCCTTGTGCGGCCGTAGTAATTTGGTATGGCTTGTGTTGCGTTTCTCGCTTGAGTGAACGAGACGTGGTTCCATGGCGGGCACGAACCCAAGCGCCCACCCGACCCCTGCACGGACGCTGCCTACGAGACTGCAACGACTGCAAGCCCGACCCTCTGGAGCCTCCAGACGCTGTAATATCCCTTGCAGCGTACACCAAGCTGAGGCCGAAAGGCGCATATGCCCTGCGCACTTGGGCCGCTGCTAGGCTCCTGGTCTTCCACGCTTACAGGTGCACCAGTGGTAAGCGTGCACCGGTGGTACCGCGCGCGCGGCCACGTCAGCTGCACCTGTCAGTTACCGCCGAAACATGCACACGAACGTCCCCGGCGCTACCTCCACAACCCCGCCATCGTTCCGTGCACCACTGCGGCCCCAATCGCCCGCATCCACGCCACCTGGATCCCCGTTCCGTGGTGCGTTGCCACTGCCCCCGGACGCCACCACGCTGCAGCTGAAGCCGTGCACGCCCATCATGCGGTCCTTGAAGGCCTCCCACGGCTCGTCGGTCGTGTCTTCACGGACCTCGCCCGTGGCCTTGTCCAGCCACACCTGCGAAGGAAGGACAGGCGCGCGGGCGTTGGCCGGACAGCACGCGCCAGCAGCACTTGATGAAGTGAAGTGCTGAAGCGCTATCGGCCCCTTGCCCCTGAGCTGCGTGCCGAACCAACCGCTGTGGAGAGGCGTGCTGGGTTCGGGCTAGCAGCTGCGAGAAGGCGCGTTACGGCCGGCTTTTCGGCTACAAGATTGGGTTGATGCCGTGGCGCCGTAGAACGGTCTACATATCTCGAGGGCACCTTTTCACGCTGGTGCTTAAGTAGAGCGGCACCGGTTGATGGGCCCACCCGAATGGCGCCCAGGTCTCAGTATGGCAGGAGGGCCTGTGCCCATCGCCTAGAGAAGGCTCTCGCTGCCTAGAAGACAGGCAACGGTCGCACGGAGTCAGATCTCCACAGGATTGTAGCGCAAGGCCATACCCTGCCTAGAGCAGTGCCGCGTGTCAACACCTGTACCGCTATAGGCAATGCTTCTACCGCTACAGGAGGTGTTGCCGGTTCGCAATACGCGGCAGCAGTGACGCCAGACAGCGAGTCACGCACGGGATGCGCACACCGTGGCAGGCTCGAGCAGCGCACATGCATGACGCCGCAACGCCCATCCGTCAGCGCTCGCCGAAGGCCCGCGCCTGGCGGCCATGAGGCATGGTATGCAGGCCGCTGCGTGTACCAGGCAAGGCCGTCTGCTGTGTGCTGGTGGTGACATCGATGGCCATGCGGACTGGAGCCGCCCTCCAGCGCCCCCATCGCCGTTCCCACGGCCCTGCCCCGGTCACCCATCCTCACCGACTTCCGTAGCGTATGCCCCACGAGGACCACGCAACGGCCACGGCTCGGGTCGCCTCCTCCCAAGCCGCCGGCTCGTCCGCGCCCGCCCTCCGCCTCGCCTCCGCCTCCCGAAGCCGTCTGTCCGCCTGCGCCCTGGCCCTCGCCGCACCCTGGCCGCCCACTGCTGCGGGCCACCGCAACGATGGCGTCCGCCAGCAGCGGCGCCAGGCGGCTCACGTAAACCACATCCGCCGCCAGGATCAGGTCGTAGCGGCCAAGGTGGCCCACCACGCCATCTCCACCGCCGCCGCTGTCGCCGTCGGCCCTTGCCTGTTCCGCGTCCGCGCCGCCATGGGGCTCACCGCTCGGGGCGCCCGAAGGTGCCACCGTCGGTGACACAAGCGCTGCGGCGGCAAGCTGTGCCCAATCAAGCGCTGCGACGCTGACGGCGCCGCTGAGGCCGTTAAGGGCGGCGTTGTCGGCGGGGAGCTGCAGCGCCTGCGGCAGGTCGCTGAGCACCACGTGGGGAGCGCCGGCCATTGCGGCCACGAGGCCCGGCAGGCCCAGGCCGCAGCCCAGCTCCAGCGCATGGCGGCAGGAGCGGGCGAGCGAGGCGCCAGAGGGCGAGGCGAGGTAGGCTGCTAGGCTGCCGGCAGCGGGCCACAGCTCCCAGCCCAGGAGGCAGGCGGCTTGGGCGAGCGGTGCATGTTGCGAGCTGGGCTGCGCGGTGCCGGGGCAGGAGCCGCGCGTCTCAGTGGGGGCTACCTGCGTTGGCGTGGGCAGCGCGGCGTCGGGTTGGCAGGTGCCCGGGCAGTGCCGATTGATGGGCAAGTGCGCAGACGCGCCTTGGACGCGAGCTGACCTGTGCCGGTCGCTGCTTCAGTCGCACGATGTGCTCGCCCACGGCCACGATGACCTCTTCGCGCTGCATACTTCGATCGCAAATTTGGCGTTCACATGCCTACGCACGACGTAAGGTCTAGGCGCACACCCGAAAGTCGCTATCTAATGGTGACTTGATTTACAGACTAGTACATTGCTGTCGCCAGTCGGGCAGCACGAACCCAAGCGCAGTGCGCCTGTCCCGCCAGCACGCACCCCTCCGCATCCTACCGCACCAGCGGCTGCAGCAGCTATCCTCATCCTCTCCTCCCTACAATTACCATCATGGCTTCGTTATGGGGAGGTTTAGGGCATGTGGAAGCCGTCCATGGCGGCACCAAGTCGATCCGGCCGCTGGCACTAGGTATGTCGATGGTGCACGGCGGCGGATGCGCGGGCCGCTGCGTGGGCCGCTGGGGCTGGAGTTGGTTTTCTTTGGGGAGAACCCCTGGGCTTGGGTGGGCGCTGCACTCCCTGACGCCACGGATGAACTACCTTTGCCGGCCGTCGCCGCCGTGCGCAAGGAGCAGTGGGAGCTCCTGGCGCGGGTGGAGGCGCAGGCGGGCGGGTGGCGCGAGAGAGCCGGACTGCAGGAGCGCAGCTTCTTCCGCAAGGCCTTCCAAGATGCCGCCCAGGTGGATACCTTGTCACAGGTCCAACATTCGCCTCAGGATAGTTACCACCCATATCCCAGGCATGGTGTTCTGCTCGGCAAACATCCAGAAGCTCACGCTAACCTCGGCGGCAACACTATGTGTGCCCCTGCACGCCCACAGCTCTCCTCCAAGCGCGGTGCCGAACCCGGCCTCCCCCACTCCACCACGCGTGCACTAGCGGCCACTTACCGGCCCCTGGTCTCGTCGCTGCCGGACCCCTTCTCGTGCGTCGGGCCGCTGTGGGCGTGCGCCAAGACGGGCTTCTGGGAGGGCGGCCTGGCGTCGGCGCTGGCGGATCGGCTGCTTGCTGAAGGGGGGAGGTTACTGCAGACGGCCAAGGACCAGGACCACTCCAACCTGTGGTGGTCGCTTGCTCAGGCGCGGGCGGCTAAATCGAGCTGCTCGACGCCACGGCCACGCAGCAGCTGCAGGCCCTGAGCGCTAAGGCGCTGCTGCAGCTGGAGGGTGAAGCCCTGACACCGCAGAACGCGGCGTTGCCCCTCTGGGCCTGCGCCAAGCTGGGCTACGGCAGCAGCCCCGACCTGATGCACCACCTGACTGGCGCCGTGGTGTCACGGAGCGGCATAGCTGCGTGCCAGGCTCTCGCCAACGCCTGGTACGCTCTGGCCGAGCTGGCGCAGGACTTCGGGCACGCTCCCCAGCCGGAGCACCTGCAGCAGCTGGAGGCAGCCACGCTTGCGAGGCTCGGGGCCACTGGCCGCGACGGCTTTGCTCCCCAGGCTCTCTCCAACATGCTGCTTGCGTGCGCCAAGCTGCGCTATGGCGATGCCACCTTCATCCGGCTCCTAGCGGAGGCTGCTGCAGACGCGTCACGGCGCATGGAGCCGCAGCACCTGGCCAACTCGCTGTGGGCTCTCGCCCGGCTGGCGCTCGCAGCTGGCGGCCGAGAGGCCACGACATCGGCTAGCGCGCAGCAGCAAGCGGTCACGGCGCTGGCGGCGGAGTGCCGGAGCCGCAGCTTCCGCAACTTCAAACCGCAGGAGCTCAGCAATTCGGCCTGGGCGCTGGCCAAGATGGGGTACGCAGACCAGGCCTGGTTTGCGGCCCTGGCGGAGGCGGCCGCCAAGCCGCGGGCCATGGCCGGTGCCACCAGCCAGGCGTGGTCCAACCTGTGGTACGCACTGGCGCTGGCGCGGCGCCGGCCGCCGCCCACGCTCCTGCACGCCCGCTACCGCCGCCGAGTCTGGCATGCTTCGGGCCAGCGCCAAGCCGCAGCACTGCGCCAACCTGCTGTGGGCGCTGGCGGCCCTGGCGCAGGACGACGAGCGGCTGGTGGGCGCGCTGGCGGAGCGGGTGGCGCAGCTGTCACGGCATGCTGGCACGCAGGACCTGGCCACCAGCCTGTGGGCGCTGGCGGTGATGGGTTCGGGGGCCCTCCCGGGCCACCACGCTGCCGTGGAGCCGCTGCTGCGGGAGGTGGCGCGGCGCTGAGCGGCCGCCAACGGCGCAACGTCCTTTGTCGCCGAGGACCTCAAGCAGCTGCTCGTTGTGAGCTCGGAGCTGCAATGCGCCCAGGGCTGCGCCGGCATTGCGCGTATCCTTGGGGCCGCACGCGGGCAGCGCGGCTCGCTGCTGGGGGTCGCAGAGGCGGTGATGGCGCGGGGCAAGTAGACGCAAGGGGCTTGGGACATGTCCTTATAGCGGCGCGAAGGAGCGGAGCCTGTGAGCCCAGCCTCAGCCATGGTGAGGCCTGTGGGCCGCGTGAGCCATGGTGAAAGCCATGATTGAGCGGCCCACGGCGGGAGGCTGCACTGCCGCGGGCTAGGTGGGCATTGGGTCGGACCGCTTCCTAGCCATGAGGCAACCCCATTCCACAGGTTCGGTTCCCGTTGCGTTGGGTTGGGCTGGGATGTCGTGGCCCCGCGCCAGTAGCAGCCAACGGACCCCCTCAACATGTTTGGCTGGATAACGCGCCGTTACGCGCTCAGGTATGCCGCACAGCCGCACTCCTGTCTTCGGCCTTGTGGCCTGCCTGCCGTCGCCTTTCGTCCCTGACTACGCAGGAGGTATCGATGAATTCACGTTTTCGCAGGTTACAGATATTCCTTCTTTGACTTCGTTCTAGCTTATCATCAACCCCAGCTGCGACGTTGCTCGGCTGTGGTCGTGGGGTAGGCTGCCACCAAACTGCTGCTGGTGGCTGGCTCGTGGGACGCGCAAGGCGCGCACGCGCCTCTCTGCTTGTCCTGTAGCTCTTGGCAACCTCCATCCACATCGGACAGTAGCCTAGTTGTGGGATGGGCGGTGTGAGCATGCGGTGGAGACTGAAGGGCGCGGTTCTAGGGCTTGGCGCCCGTGCGCACCAGGCTGCCGGGTGTGCGCTGCGTAGGTGAATCCTGAGGTGAGGGACGAAGTAGTCGTCCACCGTGAATTTCCATGTGCCACGCGGGGTTGCAGGCAGAGTCGTGCCGCCGCGTCGGTGGGCTGGGCTGCTGTCGTATCTTCGGCTGATTGTATGGGGATTCCGAAAAGGCATGTCGGCTGCATTGTGCGCATACCGTAAGGGTCGCTATGCCGCCTTGCTGTGCTATGCAAGGCAGGGTACCGCTTCGTATGCGCAGTAGGTGCGTTGGCCAGGAGGCTCCTCCTGGCGTTGGCCAAGGCTACTTCTGGGCGCTGTGCCATAAGTCATCGTTGGAATCCTGCGATGCTGCTTTGTTCTGCTGAATCGTCATCCAGTCCCCGACAGGGTACTGAGCACGTGGAGGGTGATGGCGGTGTGCCGCTTGTCCGGTCATGCCGTGTCACGCGCTAGGGTTCGTGCCGTGTAATGAGCGGCTTGGGCTTGCGTGCCTGCCCAGCCACAGCCACACAACAAGGCACTACACATCAAATGCTCGGGTGCACCTTAACGGGCTGCGGCTTTCTCCAACAAGTGCCTCCTACAATTCCTCTGGTGCGCTTTAGTCAGCAACACATTACCTCGCGTTCTATCAGTGGCTCTATATAATAGCTGTTGCCATTATACGCAAACAACAGGACGCTGCCAAGGAACCGATCGAACTTGTCAGCTTCCCGTGCAGAACCGTCTTGACCTCGCGCCGCTCATTATCAAATATGGTCCTTGGAGCCGTACGATGAGATAGCACGATGGCCTCCGTCCGGGCCGGCGGCCATGCTCGGTCGGAGCAACTTGAAGCACGTTTCGCGAGCTAGGGCCAGCCGCCGCCTACTTCATCGGCGACCTGCTGTCGTGGTTGCGCGGCATGTCAACAGCAGGCCGCGCCCGGGGCACCGGGGCACCGTTGACGCCGCAGCTGCCACGGCTGACCTTGCCTACGCAAGCCCGCCGGCGGCAGCAGCTCCACGCATTAGCGTGGGCAGCTGGCCGCTTCTCTTGCAACCAAACCAGCCGACCGACCTTCAGGAGCCGCAGCCGTGTGGATGTTCTGACCGGAGCCGAGGCACAGCCGCCGCAGGCCCCTCCCCACCAGGCCAGCCACACCAGCCACACGCGAACAGCACGCTCCTGCCGGCCCACGAGCAACACGAGCCACGCTCCTCGCCAGCCAGTGAAACCAGCGAGGCTCAGGTCGAGCTGCTGTTTCAGATACGCCAGCAAGGTCGGGCGTGGCAGAAGACCTGGGACTTGACCGCCTTCCGCAAGGCCTTCCACAACGCCGCCACGGTGGGTCCAGTCTGCGCATGTGGTCTGTGAGCACCGCCCGCCATATGATTCGCCCCAAGGTCGCGCACATTCGACCGGCCCAGTCCCTTTTCCTGTGCCCCTGCCCTGCACTGCGTTTCCAGAACGTTCGCCGGCCCCGCACGCGTTGCTGACTCCCGACCCGCATGCCCCTCTCTGCATGTGCCCACAGCTTTCCGCCAAGCGCGGCGCTGACCCAGGCCTAACGCATGCGATAATGCGGTACCTAGCGGCTACCTACCGACCGCTAGTTCCGCAGCTGCGACACACCTACCCTTGTGTGGGCTCCCTGTGGGCGTGCGCCAAGACGGGCTTCTGGGAGGACGGCCTGGCGGCGGCGCTGGCGCAGCGCCTGCTAGCAGACGAAGGGGCGCTGCTGCGGACGGCTAAGGACCAGGACCACTCGAACCTGTGGTGGTCGCTTGCGCAGGCCCGGGCAGCCGGCGTTGAGCTGCTCGACTCCGCGGCCACGAATCAGCTGCTTTGCATCAGCGCCGGCGCGCTGCGCCGGCTCACTGGCAGCGCCCTGGGGCCCCAGGCGGCTGCCAACATCCTGTGGGCCTGCGCCAAGCTGCGCCACATCAGCGACCCTGCGCTGCTGCACCACCTGACCGGCGCCTTCGTGGCGCGCGCCCGGCAAGCGCAGCGCCAGGAGCTGGCCAACGTGTGGTACGCGCTGGGCGAGCTGGCACAGGAGTGCGGGCAGCGTCCGGAGCTCGAGCAGCTGCGGCATCTGGACGTCGAGGTGCTGGACGGCGTCGCCGACCACCGCAACGGCAGCTTCAAGCCGCAGGAGCTGTCCAACATGCTGCTCGCGTGCGCCAAGCTGGGCTACAGGGACCCCGTCTTTGTCGAGGTGCTATCGCTCGCGCTTAAGCAGCGAGTGCCCAGCCGGCCGCTGGTCGCTCAAGACCTGGCCAACACGCTGTGGGCGCTGGCGCGGCTGGCGCAGCGGACGCGCGTGCCGCTGCCCGTGGTGCGTTGGCTTGCAGAGCAGTGCGTGGAGCGCCGCTTCCACGGCTTCAATCCCCAGCACTTTGGCAACTCGGCCTGGGCGCTGGCCAAGATGGGCGCCGTGGATCACTCCTGGTTCGCGGCCCTTGTGGAGGCGGCCTCGGAGCCAGGGGCCATGGCCGGCGCGATCAGCCAGAACTGGGCCAACCTGTGGTACGCGCTGGCGCTCGTGTGGCACCGGCCGCCGGCTGCCCTGCTGCACGCAACGGCGGCAGCGGCCAGCACGCTGCGCTCCGGCGCCAGCAGCCAGGAGTGCTGCAACCTGCTGTGGGCGCTAGCGACGCTGGGCATGTACGACGAGCGGCTGGTGGGCGCTCTCACGGAGCGGCTGACGCAGCACCTGCCGCATCCGCCGCTCTTTGAGCTAGCCGTCAGCCTGTGGGCGCTCGCCGAGATGGGCCCGGCCGCGCTGTTGCGCCATGCCGGCCCGACTGAGGCGCTGCTGCGCGTGGTGTCGCGGCGCTGGGCATCGCCCCAGGCTTGCGGGTCCTTTGCCGTCGATACCTTTGACCAGCTGCTTAGCGCGTACGAGGCGCTGCGGGATGCTGAGGGCTGCCAGCAGCTGGTCGCAATTCTCGAGGGCGCGCGTGGGCCGCGCGGGACGCTCCTTGCCGCCGCTGCAGCCGCGCTGGCCGAGGAGGCTCGGGGGCGAGTGCGGCGCCGGTGCACGAACGAGATGTCTGCGATGCTGGCCTACCGGTCAAAGGTCTGGTGGCAGTGATGGGGTCCAAGGCTCGGTACCAGGAAACGAATGAGGCGCTTGCCGCATGGAGGATTGCATGTTCGCATCGGACTGTCGGGGACTGTTGGGTTGGGGACGGCGGGGAGCAGAGCAGGTGTTGCAGGGCTGCCGCCGGGCCCACGCAGCGGCGCGTCTTACGGCGGGTGGGCGGGCGTGTGTGGGGCGTGTGCCAGCCGCACCGCGCGGCCTCGCTTGGCTTACCCATGACCGCGTACGCTGGGGCCGGGCTGGAGGTAGGAGAAAGCGGCCCCTTTTGCCCGGCTGAGCTGGCCAGGTCGGGCCCTATGCTAGGCGCGGCCGACAGGGTCAGCCGGTTAAGATGCGCGTGGGTTCGGACGGCCCGACGACGGGTTGTACGGACAGCGTGCCGTGTGGCATTGATGTGCCGCTGTGACCCTGATCAGAAAACGACCAGTTTGGCACTGTACGGCACTGTGGCCTTCGGGTCGGCACGACGCTCCCGGCTGCTGGAAGGTTGCACGTGTTGCAGTGGCGAGGTGTAGGCCAGCGGAACATGGCGGAACATCATCCTCGAACCGCCGGTGCTGTGGCAGCGGACGCCGGACTGTTGCTGCGCGCGGCAGTGGGGCCGCACTGCAGGCTGGCGGGCACCGCGCCGCCGTGCGGCGAGGGACGTCGGCGGGGAACCCCATGGAACCACAACCTTTGAAGCACTTCGCTGTCGCACCCGAACACGACAAGAGAGCAGCTGCACGACACCCTGCAACGAGCCACGTCCCCACTCCACCACTCCACCAGCTCAGCAGCGCACCCCACGCAACGCCGCGCTGACGCGCCAACAAGCAGCTCCGCCCCCCGCACTCCTCCCTCAAGCCTCGTGCAGTCCCTGCCCCGCACCCCCCGCCGCGCCCAGCGGCCCTCCGCCTCCCGCCGCCTGCCCCTCGCCCGCCGCCTGCCCCTCCGGCCCAGCCCACTCCGCCGTCCAGGCCGGCCGCGGCAGCGCCACGCGCGCCGTGTTCCAGCCCGCGGCCGCCAGCTCGCCCAGCATGCCGCCGTACCGCCGCGCCATCCACTCCTCCGCCTCCCGCTCCGCCGCCGCCAGCTCCACCTCCGGCAGCGGCGCCGCTGCCGCGGCGGCGGCGCCGCCCTTGGCGCCTTGCTGTGCCTCGCGCTGGCGGCGGGCGATGGCGGACGCGAGGCAGTGGGCGTGCACGAAGGCCGCCAGCTGGTCGGCGGCGGCAGCCTGCGTGTGGGGGATCAGGGACGTCGCGGCCTGCAGTACGGATATGGAAGCTGTAGGTCCCCCAAACGTCGCCGCTGGCGCCCATGATGCATCTCGAGAGACCTCTGGCACGTAGGCACTCAACAGCCTACTACACTGGATTGGTCTAGCGGGCCGCCGGCGCTGGCGTGTGCTCCCGGATGCAGGAGGCAGCAGTCCCAACTGCCGGCGCAGACTCATGCGCACGCACGAACTGGGCTGGTTGTTGGAGGCCCCAATCGAGGCCGGCCCTGCGCGGACCCCTCTTCGCCGCGGATCCCCGACTGAGACATCCCAGACCCCGTACCCGCCTGCCGGTGCAACACCACGTGCACGTGAGGACCTTGGCCGTGGCCGTGGCCCCCGCTGCCGCCGCCAACAAGCGCCAGGTAGCGCCGCCGGCCCTGCCGCGCCAGCAGCTGCCCCAGCGCGCCGCCCGGCGCCGCGGGCGAGGAGGCCGACGCTGCCGGCAGCACCGCCAGCGGGCGGCTGCCGAAGTGCAGCTGCACGGGCCGCCGCCGCGCCTCGGCACCTGCGGCGGAGGTGGGTGTGGGGGCGTGGGGGCAGCCGGGCCGTCTCGGCTGGGGCGGTAAGGAGGCAGAAGTAGCGTAGCGCCAGAGGTCGCATGCTGGAGCCGCCGCGGCCGCACCAGCGGAGGCAGCGGCAGCCGCACCCACCGCACGGAAGGTGGAGGGAGTGAGCAGGCCGGACCCCAAGACCGTCTAGCAGACTAGCAGGCTGGCCATCCCTACCCGTGGCCCAGTCCAGCAGACGGCGGAAGGGCGGCGGCGTGAGGTCCTCGGTCTTGGACAGCACCCCCGGGCCCAGCACGACGCCGTCTGCCAGGTAGCTGCGGGAGCGCAGGGAGAGGGCGCGGGGAGGTGGCAGGGAGGGCCGTGAAGGAGGCGGGCAGGCAGGACAGCATGGGGGCACGGGCTTTTGCACGGCTTGCCGCAAGCGGGGCCGAGCGGGCGTGCGGCCGGCGCAGGCTGGCGCGCGCCTGGTGCCGGGAGCGCGCCCTGACCGCTGCCGCTGCCGCAAGGTCCAGCTCGCTGGCCCCATGGCCGCGGCCCGGGTCCTTACCGCCGGCGCCCTGTCGCGTCGCCACCGCTGGCAAAGGACGGACACGTGTGCATGCCTGACCGTGCCGTATCGTATGCTTATTACCGTGCATCTCATCAGGGACACCACCAAGCAGGCATCGACACGTGCGCCTCACCGCTCCACCAGCAGCTCCAGGCGCGGCTGGTTGAGCGAGGCCAGCACCAGGCAGCGCAGCGCTCGCACGTTGGCCCACACGTGCAGCGCCGTGAGGCCCAGGAACAGGGCCCACGCCAGCACCGCGTTGCGGACAGCCGCGGCCGCGGCGCCGGCGTCATGGGATGTTGCGGCGTCGTTGTGGTGGTGGGTGGTGGCGAGCAGCCTGGTGACGGCCATGCCAGCCACCATGCCGATGATGGTGGTGGCCGTCTCCTGGGGTGCGAGTGTGTGTGGGTGTGGGTGTGGGGAGGGGTTGGATGGGTGCGGGGACGCGCTTCGCACGCAGGGGGCTTTCCAGTCCGTCGCATGGAAGCTCCGACCCCTTTCGCCATGAGGCGCGCGCCTGCCATGGGCCGGTCCGCCATGAGTCCTGACGCCTCACCCGGCCCGGGCGCCCTGGTCTCCCCGCACCTGGCTCTGCTCCTTGGCCGCCACGTCCGCGTTGTTGCCGCGCACCGCAAAGTGCTGCGTCAGTGCTGCCCGCGTGGCGCCGCCCGCCACGCCTGCGGCGGCGCAGGTGCGGGCAAGGGAAGAAGCGTGGGCCATTGCCGCGAGCCGAGCTCGACACTGCCCTCCGCAGAAGCGCCCGTGACGCGGTCCGGGCCACAATGCTGTCGCCGATGCTGCTCGGGCCGCCAGCCGGATGTGACTCGCGTGCGGGCCACATCTGCGCCCCCGCCGCCTGCAGGCGCACCGCGCTGTCAGCAGGGCACCAGCCTCACCCGTGACGCTGCGCGCTATGCTGCCGAAGCAGGCGCAGGCCAGGAAGGCGGAGCGCGGCAGCAGCGGCGAGGCCAGCTCCACGGTCATGCCTGGTAGGGGCGGGGACACGAAGGAGGCGGCGGGGTGTCTACGTGGGGTCCAGCGGGAGGCAGCAGGGCTCAGGACAGGCAGGGCGTGCCGCAGACCCGGCCGGGCGGCGGGTGGCGCGTGGCCTCGCCCCCCCCCGTCGCACCCAGGTCGTTGGCGATGTCGGCAAACAGCCGCCACTGCTTGGCACACGAGTCAAAGCCCGAGCCCTGCCGGGTTGGGTTGGAGGTGGGCAGGTTGGTGGTGGACCCGCAGCTCGGAGGGACAGGCTGGGGTCCCGCCTTGCGAGGAGCGCCCTCGTGTCAGCGCCCCACTCCTCCTCTCCTCTCCTCCCGTCCCTCCCCTGCCCCGCCCCTCTTCCCGCCTCGCTGTCCCCACCTCCAGGTACGCGAACAGGATGCCCCCCAGCATGCCCGCCATGTCGCGCAGGAAGAACGTGAACACGGCCGCCAGCGGCGTGCTGGCCTGGGGTGTGGGGAGGAACGGAGGAAAGGGAGGGGAGGGAGGCGGTGCAGTGCAGGGCGGGGCGAGCGCACCAAGCGGGGCCCTAGCTGAGGCGCAGGGGCGCCGGGGAGGGGGCGCGGGGAGGAAGGAGCCATGGGGAGCCGGGGCCAGGGCGGGCCCGGGTCGGCGCGCGAGCTGTTAGGCCAGGAACGGTGGCGGCTGCAGCCGCCGGCGAGACAGCGGCCGGCGGTCCAGCACCTACATGACGCGCAGGGACGCACCGCCACCGTCAGGCGCCGTCGGGCCGCAGGCGAGCCCATGCGTGAGGGGCCCCCCGGCGCACGCAGCCGCCCGGCGCTCGGGGGCCCTTCTGCGGCCCTTCTGCAGCCCTCCGCTGCGCACGCAGGCTGCGCCCCGCAGCCCTTCTGCAGCCCTGTGCGGCGCCTCTGCTGCGCGCACCTGCTCGCCCACGCCCACGCCCCGCATGATGGCGGCGCTGGTGAGCATGCCGCGCACGTAGGAGCACAGCGCCTGTACCGTGTCCCACGCCTGGAAGCCTGGCGGTGGGCAGGGGCCAGGGGTGGAGGTGTCGGGGGCCGGAGGGGACCGGGCATGTGCCCCAGGGATGTGCTGGGAGTGGGCGCGGAGCGCTGCCGGTGCCGGGGTGCCGGGTGTCGGCACCGGGCTTGGCACAGCCGGCCGGGGCTGGAATGGGGGCCCGTGGGGTTGCGTGTGCGTGGTGGCGGGTGGCTAGGGGCTGAGCGTGTGGTTTGAGGAGCGTAGGCTTACTCAGGTAGTCTGGGGACACGGAGGAGGGGTAGCCCTCGGGCAGGAAGGCTGCGCGCAGCACCTGCAGCACGCCGCTGCCGAGGCGCCGAGAGGCGCGCCGCGCGTGCCCATGACTGTGGTGCTTGCTAGGGGGCTCCACCGGCTGCCCGCGGTGGTACTCAAGGACGAGGGGTTCGGGCTGCGACGACGACATGGCGCGGGATGGGCGCGCCAGGCCTGTCGCGGGCGGGTGTGCCCGCTGCAGCCTTGACTCCAGCAGAAGCGAGCAGGGAAGCTTTGTGTGCAGTCGCTGTAGCGGGGTTGTGCCGATGGTCCGGTCCTCGCCGAGCTGTTCGCAGGGCTTGTCATGCAAGAAGCAAGCAAAATCCAAGCGCCAAGCCCAACATTCCACCCACATAACGACCACATTGATCAATATCTCTGCATGCCATAGGCAAGACTTCGTCAGCTCGCTTTGCATCTGCACCTCGGTATTCGCGCCAGCTCTGCGGGCCTTGCCCAACTGTCGTGAGCCATGGAGGGGCTGGTGGCGCAGATAGTTGCGCTGTCCAACCCCACGGACCACGCCCAGCTCCACAATGTGCTCAAGGGCGCTGATGCATTGCTCACGCAGCATAGCCAGCAGATACCAATTGCCTTGCAGTCCTTGGACCCGGCAACAAGCTCTCTGGGCTTTGCATACCTCCTGTGAGTTGGCATGGCAGATCTGGCGCTTACGCGGGGCCTTCCGTGCGCAGCCCTCGGCAAACTGTCGGGGACGGCGCCCAGGACCGGGTATTGTGCTGACGAGTGTTCCTCGGCGATCGCAGCCACCACCTGAGCAAGAGCATCCAGGCCCCGGATGCCGGCTTCATCGACAGCGCATGCCGCTTCTTCATGGTCTGCGAGGCGGGACAGATCCGTCTTGCGCCCGACATCTGTGAGCTTCTGGCGGGGGGCTCAAGCGTTGCGTTGCCTAAGCCGCACGCCGCGGCGCAGGGGCACGGGAAGGCGCCGCCGCGGCGCCACCGCGGCCAGCCCTCTGCGCCCTTTCCCTGCCACAACAGCTGCCCATCCCCTCGCCCTCACCTTCCCAACCTCCGCAGTCTGCGGCCTCGCCAAGCGGCTAAAGGAGCACGTCATAGCGGCTCACAACCCGCGGCGCGGCGTGCTGCCTCTGCGCAACGGCCTGGCCGCGCTGCAGCCGCACCCCGAGGCCCTCACGCCGCTGCACGCCGACTTCCTGCAGCTGTGAGCAGCTGGGGAGGGGCACTGGGGCCGTGGCTCATGTGGCGTGGCTACTCGTGGCTGGAACCTCAGTTGCGGTCGGCTGTGAGCAGCCCGGCGGGCTCCCGGGAACCGGACCGGGCACATGAGGCAGCGGCGGCTGCGCAACAGGCGACCAACAGCCGCCAGGCCACTGCCAGCTGCCAGCGGGCGCAGCGAGCAGCCAGCAGGCAGGGGCAGGGCAGGGGCAGGGGCTGGGACACAGCCAAGCGAGCAGCCAGCAGGCAGGGGCTGGGCAGGGGCTGGGCAGGGGCTGGGCAAGGGACACAGCCAGCAGGCAGGGGCTGGGCAAGGGACACAGCCAAGGCCCGGGAATGGCCTTGAGGCGTCGCAGTCAGCGGCGAGCTGCCGGGCCCGCGGCGAGCCGCAGGCGACGCTAGGACGGCGCGCGCTGGGCTTGGAGGTGGAGGTGGGGTGGCTGCTGTGCCCGCCTCCACGCAGAGGCGAATCTTCCAGCTGCGGCCTGCAGCTGTCCGGGCTGCTAGCCAGCGGCGAGCGAACCGCAGTGCCGCCCGCAGGCCGCCAGGCGTCGAACCCGGAGACAGCTGAAGCGCCGCGCCCGCCTAGCCCCTGCCCACATCCCCACCCGCACGCCCCGCGTCACTATACCTACCGGGTCCTTGTAGTCTGCTCCTGCCTGACGATACCTCGCCCCCGCCCGCCCCTCCGCAGCTGCCTGCTGTCGCGCTGCTACAACGCGGCGTCCGGGGTGCTGGCGCAGGACATATTCGACGTGGCGCCGCAGCAGACGGGCTGCACACCCACCGACCTGTTCTTGTACTGCTATTACGGGGGCATGCTGGCGGCAGGTGAGGTGAGGGGAGGGGAGGGGAAGGACAGAGGAGGGGGCCAGGAGAAGGCAGGGGAAATGCTGGCGGCAGGTGAGGGAGGGGAGAGGAGGGAGCAGGAGAGGGCACGGGGTATGCTGGCGGCAGGGGTGAAGGAAGGGGCCCTGGCGGCGGTGGGGCCTCGGGGCGTGTGTTCAGGAATAGGAACATCTAGTAAGCACGCCCCGCGCGGCACGCCCTGAGTTGATGACGCGTCGGTCGTGCATATGAAACAGGGATGCGTTCAGGGTGCGTGTGTTGGGGTGGTTCAGGCAGGGGCATGCTGGCGGCTGGTGTGGACAGGGGGTGGTGGGGTGAGGGTCGTGGCGGGGTGGGGGCCACATGGAGGCACACAGGGAATTGTAGGCGTGGGCCAGGCGCAGAGAGTCTGGCGGCGTTCTTCGGGGCCCAGCGGGTATGGGTTGCCCCCAGCGCCTGGCACGCCAGGCGCGCGTGCACTTGCAGCCCCGTTGGCGGCCCGCCCGCGCCTACGACCCCAACACCCGTACGCGCAGCGCTGCCCATCGGTGCCTACCTGCTCCAATCCCTCGGCACATGGCCTCTGCCCCGCAGGCCGCAAGCAGTACGCCCGCGCGCTGGAGCTGCTGCTGCAGGCGGTGACTGCGCCCGCGGTGGCGGGCAACGCCATCGTGGTGGCCGCCTACAAGAAGTGGCTGCTGGTCAGCCTCATACACGCGGGTGGGGGCAGGGTGGGGAGGGCTGTGAGGGGCGGGGCGAGGCGAGGGGGCTATGAGGGGCAGGGCGGGGCAAAGGGGAAGCCGGAGAGGGCAGGGCTGGTCGGCGATATGCACGTGCCGGTAGGGCCGGGGTGGGCTTCGGCGCGACCCGCTTACGCACGACGCCAGGGTTTGTCCCGTCGCCTTGCGGCCGAGGGACGGGTCGGCAGGGCCGCATGGGTGCGGGCGAGGAGGGGCGGCCCTTGTGGGGTCACGAGATGGGGCCTCCTAGCCAACGACACGATCCACACGGAGCACCTGTACGGCTACAGTTGCCCGGGAGGACCGCTTCGTGGGACGTGTCGTTAATCAGGAAGCCCGCCATTGCGAGTGGTATCCTGGGGGCACGTCGCCCGCTCGTGTTCCTTCGCAGCAGAGGCCACGTGTCCGAAGGCATGTGCGTAAGGCCTGCAAGGAAGGTGGCTGTGCGCGGCAATCTCATGTGCAGGGCCGCGTGCCGGGTCGTCCGGTCGCGGTCGCGACCGTGTGCCGCACGCCCCAAGGCGGCTGGCATCCCGTTGACGATGCCGATGTGGCGCCATGCGCTGGGCTCGCGTCTGGCCCTGCCGCGCGCACACGGCCCTTTCCCAAGCCCGCATGCCCCCATGCACACGCGCCCTGGAGGGGGCTCTTCCCGGTGCGGCTGGCGCGCGCTGCCTTACCCCACCCTCCCATCCACCCTCTCCGCCTCCGGCCCCAGGCCAGCTGCTGCCGCTGCCCAAGTTTGTGAGCCAGACGGTGCGCAGCGTGGTGGAGGCGGAGAGCCGGCCGTACACGGAGCTGGCCACGGCGTACGGCAGCCGCAACGCGGACCGCCTGCGGCGCGTCACGGAGCAGCACGCGGCGTTGTTCCAGCAGGTGGGGGGCGGTGTGCGGGGAGCTACGTTGTTCGACACCAGGCCGCAGTGCTGGCGGCAGGGCGCAGGGTGCAATGCGGGCGGTGCCGCCTCGGGCGGCCCGCCGCACGGAGCGCCCAGGCGCGCCCACACGTCCATGTCCTCCCCGCCGCGCTCCCCTCATCCCTGCCGGGGCGTGTCGAAACCCTAGCCGTGTTCCCTGAGCCTTCCCCGTGATACGCCCCCCCCCATAGGACGGCAACCTGGGCTTGGTCAAGCAGGTGGCGTCCTCCCTGGTGCTGCGCTCCATCCAGCGCCTCACGCAGACCTTCCTCACCCTCAGGTATGGCCGGGCTGCGCAGCCGCGCAGCGCTAGGGGGCACGCTCCGGCGGGAGACCTGCTCGCCCACGGCTTGGTGTGTGCGGCTGGCTGTGCTCTGCCACCTGCTGCGCTGCTTTCCACCACAGCACCAAACGCATGTCATGTTCTTGCCAATCTCGCTCCATGACCCTCTCGCCCCCGACCCCAGCCTGGCGGACATTGCGGCCAACGTCGGGCTGCCAAGCGCTGCGGAGGCCGAGGAGCGGCTCGTCAGGTGGGTGGTGCGAGTGCGCCGGCCTGGCCTTGGTTGGGGAGGCGCTCAACCTCGCCCCACCTGCGTCACGCCGCCCACACGCATGAGCTGACCGCCATTCCCCGGCCTGACCCCTCGCCCCTCCACACAGGATGGTGGCGGCGGGCCAGATCCACGCCAAGATCGACGGCCGCAGCGGAATGGTGCGCTTCGCGGACGAGAGCCGCGCCGGCGGCGCGCCGTCGGGCGCCTCCTCCTCGGGCGGCGGCGGCTGGGACAGCCAGGCGGGGGTGGCGGCGCTGGACGAGCGGCTGCGTCAGGTGCTGGACCTCAACCGGCGGTTGCAGCAGGCGCACGAGATGGTGAGGGCCTGGCTGGAGGAAGGGCTGCGGCGGCTTGGCGGGGCGCGTGCGTTTGGGATGACGATTGACTCGTGACGATTCGGGACAGTGACTCGGGCGGTGACGGGGATGCTGTGATTGTCAGAGCAGGTGTTGCGATGGGAATGCTAAGGGAGCTGTGGTAAGCCGGGTGATGGCGGCGGCGCCCGGACAGGCCCAAACATCCCCCGTGGCACCCCATCCCTGCACAGGTGTCGCAGGACCGCGCCTACCTGTCCAAGGTCACGGCCCGCGAGCGCTCCAAGTACGAGCTGGCCTCGGCGGCCGGCGGCGGCGGCCTGGCGGGCGTGGGCGCGCTTGCGGGGCCGGGCGGCTCGGGCGGGCTGGGCGTGGATGACTTCGTGCCGCTGGCGGCGAGCGGGGGCAGCAGCATGTGAGGCGAGGGGTTGGAGGGGAAACGGGAGTCCGGCCCAGGGTTAGTGGTAGCTTAGGCGGGCCGGGCGGAGGCGAGCTGGTGGTGGGCGGCGGCAGCGGCATGGGGGCCTGTGTGTTCAAGTGTTGTGTGCGTGTGTGCGGGTTGGGGGCCGTGCTGCGGTCACCAAGTGGGAAGTAGCGCAGGATGCGGGCAGCGGGGCGTTGGGTGGCCGCTGCCCTGGCTACAGCGTGCAGGGCCCTTGGCGGGGCTGGTCAGGGCCGCTGGCTGTTGGCGCCGTGAGGCTCGCGGTTGCAGTCGCACGGCTGCGCGCATGGCGGGGCAGCGGGGGCGGGCGCAGGCGGTGCATGGCCGGAGGGCCGCGAGGTGTCACGGTACCGCGCGTGCCTCCTGCGCACTGGGCCGCACTGCGTGGATGAGGCGGCGGCGCGCTTGCCGAGAGCTAAGAGCGGAGGCGGGCCATGTGGGCGCTGCCGGCGGACCGCGTGGCGCGGGCAGGGCGCCTTGCGGGGCAGGGCGGTGCTTGCTTGCAGCTCGGAGCGCGCTGTAAGGTCCACAGAGCGGGCGCTCGGGATTCGGGATGACCAGACAGACAAGTGCGTGGCTGTCAAGTCACACAGCAGGCCAGGTGACCAGCTCGCCGTCAGGAGGCGGGGGTTCAACAAACTGCAACACGCACGCCATGCTCTCCGGCCGCGCCATCACAAGTGCCGTTCTGCGGGCACTGTGGCCCGCACCGCAAAGACCACGGACGTCTCTGGCCAGGAGCCTCCTGTCTCAGGCAGTACAGGGCATCACCCGTTCGCGTGACGAAGGACCCACGCCAGAAGGACCCACGCTGCGGCCCCCTATCGTCCTCGGCCGCCAAACCGGCCCCCCGCGCTGCAGCCGCGCAACCCGTCCGCAGCACGGCTGGGCCTCGTACGGCAGCACACGGGCATTTCGCAGCAGCAGCAGGCGGCTCCGACGGCGGCGTGCCCTGGCGCCACCGCCTGCCGCCTGCCGCCATGCACCCGTGACCCGTCCCACACCGCCGCAGCACCAGCGGCCGCGCTGTGCCCCTGCTGGGCCACCCAGGGGACGCAGGCGGCCTCCTGGCCATGGGCGTTCCATTGAGAGCGTGTGGGTGGGGTTGTCAGCCATGGGCCCTCGGTAGCCATGCGCTGCTGCACGGAACGCCCTGCTACTCCTGTCCCTCCATCACCGCCACAAATCAGATGTTGTCGCTGCCGATGACACCCAGGTAGTCCTCCTTCATGGTGGCGATGCAGAACTGCACAGCAGTGGCACAGGACACCGGGCTTAGGCGTAGGCTTCGGTTGGTTAGGCTTCGGTTGAAAGGTTGAAGCGTGTGAGCGAGACATTCAGTATGTTGTGTGAATTTATGGATGAAGGAGGCGGGAGGAGTTGGCGGCAGGCAGCTCAGAGGCAAGCATGCGTACGGCAACCATTGTACACGTGCGGCAGCAGCCCCGTACTCACCACCTCGGTGGGGTCGTACTTGATGCCCACGATGCGCACGCGCACGTGCGCGCCGTCCTGGATGCGGGTGGTCTGATCCGTGGACACGAAGCTGTTGCCGTCGTTGGTGTCGCACTCGAACTCATCAGGGATGAGCTGCGGGCAGATGGGCGCGGGGCCGGGGCCGGGAGAGCCGATCACTCTGAGTCGAAGGAGTCGACAGAGTCTGCTGAGCATTGAATCGTCGACATATGCAACGACTCGATACAGAGTTGAATCTTTCTCGTATTCGTATCTCAGTCAATGGTGTCTGATGAGACACTGACAGTAGAACGGCCGACGTATCGACAGAATAAGTAGAAGATACGTAGCCTTGGCCGGGCGCGAGGGGCGTAGTGGCCCGACACCATTGGCTTGGGGGAGGTGACACGGCTCAGGGACCGCAGGTACAGGGCCGCGCTTTGTGTGCACAGCATGCAGGGGTTCGGTTTTGGAGGACCCCCACCATCTCGACGGCGGCCCCCTCCCCCACCAGCAAAGCCAAGCCAGGCCCACTCCCCGCTGTCTCAAGGTTTTGGGCCAGCGCACGGCCTATTCCTTCACTGCACCTGCCTCACCCCGTGTTCACGTGTTGCGTCGCGCCTGCCTGCCGAACCCCGCCGGGCTCGCTTGATGTGCCGCAGCCCCACCCCTCCCATACTCACGTGCTGTGTCACGAACAGCTGCAGCGGCCCTGCCTGCGCGAAGAAGCCCATCTGCGCGGGGCAGGGCGTGGGTGAGGGCGAGGGATGGGGGGGAGGATGGGGGCGGGAGGGCGTGTGGGAGGGCGTGTGGGAGCGCAGCTGGGTGGAACAATCCCTCGGGCGAAAGGGCAGGTGACGGGAGGGCGGGGGTGCGCCGTGGGTTAGGCCGCATTGCTGGGGGGTCGGGCCACGGGCCGGTCTATGCCGTGCCGCCGTACCTTGTTCACGGACGTGACCACGGCGTCCAGCACCTCGCCCTTGTACGGCCGGCACACGATGCAGCCGTACTGCACCTCGAACGTGGCGTACCCGGACTGGTCCTGGCGGATGCGGCCCTGCGGGGGCGGACCGTGGGGGAGGGCGGGGGCAGGCGAGGCGGTGGGCGGCGGGGGCAGGACCCTGGCGCCCAGTGTGAATGCCAGACGTCCAGGCCGCCGAGCCCAGGCGCTGCCACGGTGCACCGTCGACGCATGCGGATGCGCCTGGCCCGCCGGCTCACCTTGCCGATGCTGTCCACCTTTGTCACAGCCACCACATAGCCGTACTTGCCCGTGCAGGTGCCCTCGGTCTGAGGCGGAGGGGAAGACGTGGGTTAGAGGCGAAGCGTGCCAACGCAGTCGCGCGTTTTGCTGTTGGGGCGAGGGGGACGGCGCAACGCACGGGCGCAGGGGGTACCGAGGACCGGCAGCAAGGCGCCGCTCAGCGTGCCAGCTGGCGGGCCGGCACGCGAGGGACGCAGCGGCGGCGCGAGCCAGGCCCCAGGCGCGCCGGTGCCCGCTCCGTGGCGCCACCGCTCTCTGATCCTGGGAATGCCCCCACCGTGCGTAAATTAGCACAGGCCGAAGCCGCCTGGCCGCTGGCCTGCCGAACCCGGCCAACTGCGCCATGCCAACACTAGAGCTGGCTGGCTTGGGCGGGCACGTCTACGTCCTAAGGCATCTGCCACTCCCACACAGGTGTTGGCTCCCGCACCAGCCCTGCACGGGCCACGGTAGGAGGCCCCGAATGCCTCCCCCTCCCCCTCTCAGGCCCTCTCACCGGCCCTTGATGCACATTGGCAGCCCCCTCCCAGGGCCCCTCATCCCCCTCCCGCCATCCTGCCACGCACCTCTGCGATCAGCTTCTCCTTGATGACCTCAATCAGCTTGGGGCCAAAGTACTTGGGGTGGATGTCCAGCGACTTGTTGAGCGTGAGGTAGTAGAACATGGCTGCTAGGCTACCAAGAGAGAGGCTGCGAGGTTGCGGTGCCGCTTGGGACGAGAGCTAGGCGGCTGCGGAAGGGTGTGAGGAGCTGCGGTGTGCCGAGGCGGCGCCGCGCGGCCCGCTGCCTGGGCTGGCTCGGGGGCTGCAGACGGCGAGGCAGCGGGCCCGGAGCTGTGGCGCGCCTTGTGGCCAGGTGGGGCCGGGTGCAGGACCTGTGGAAGGCAGGGTGAAGGAAGTATGGCCTTATCCGAGGGTGTGCAGTTGGGGTAGGCAGCGGGTATCGCGGGTGTGCCTGGCTGCGCGGCGGACCAGACCGCTTGACCCCTTCCTCAAGGGGCACGACCGCTGCTCGTGCGTCAGGCTGCCGCCCCGCCGGCCAGACCATGCCACCCCTTACCGACAAGCCTGCTGCCGCGTGCTCCGACTGCCGTCCGCGGCTGCAGAGGTGCTCCCAAGCGCTGGCCGGGGACGATCGCCAGAGCTTGCACACCGGTTTGTTGTAGCTATAGAAGCTAGGATAGTCCCGAAGGGTTTCTCGGCTAGCGCCAACTGCGCGGCAGGCAGGGGTCTGGCGCGCGAACTTCGGTTTGAGGAGGCGCTGCTGCCGCTATCGAGTATTGACAAGCTCGTGTGCAGAATATATACAAGGGCGCATGGAAGCGCTTACATAACACAAAGCGAGTTTGCAGAGTCCCGAGCCCCATGCAGGGTGGTTTCGGGAGGCTCTATTTCCAATTCCCTCACCTGCAATACAATCAAAATATTAGAACACAATAGCTTCTGCACTTTGCCTGCTGCTTCCTAGCATGATTTTGGAGTTGCTTGGCCGCTCCTCCTTTCAGCAACGTCTTTGTTTCTATGCGATTGTTTGATCATTTTATACATCAGAACTATATCATTATAACAAAAGACCGCACTTCGTGTACCGACGCATGCGACGCGCATGCTGTCTAGCGCGTGGGGCCGGCGACACCGTGAGTCGCGCTACGGCATCCTGACAGCCTGAGGGAGGATCTCAGCACGGCTCAGCGCCATTTGCTGTCGGAGACCCAAAGGCGACCCACAATGCCCGCCGCACGCTCGAAGGCCCCCGCCCGCGTCGACGCGGTGAGCCCCCGCCCGGCGGCCGCTGCTCGCCAAAACCAGTCAACACGTTCCGGGCTTCTGCCACTCCCAACTACCAAGATTCCCGGGCAGGCCCAGCCCCAATTGCACCCACCCGGCTGCGCCATCTTGCCTTGCCACGCCGTCACATCCTCCCCTGCCCCCGCCCCGCAACCAGGTGGACGAGTTCTTCTCTGCCGAGATAGCGACCTACCGCCGCAATGTGGCCAACACGCGCGAGGAGCGGCGGCTGCTGGACGTCAAGGGGCGCGAGCAGAAGCTGCTGAACGACATCCTCAAGAAGCCCTCGCTGCACGTGAGCAGCGCCTGAGTGGGGCCGCTCTTGGCCAAGCAGCCGTGCGGGCGCTGAGAGGGGCTGCACCACCTCTGCTCGGGCGGTGGCACATGCCGCCAAGGCCTATGCTGAATGAAGAAGGGTGCCGGCGCGGCGGGGGCGCAGCAGGGCGCTGAGCGGTCGTTGCACAGCAGGCGCCCGCCTCTTGAGGGCCCACGCCACGAGGACCTGAACGGCTGGCAGATGCCAAGAGGCCCCTGACGGGGAGCGCCGCACCGTGCCGGCCAGTGAAGTTGAATACAAGGGACACTGCTGCTGGTGCAGCGCAGCAGGGCGGCGGCCTGCCCCTGCCCCCACGCCCTGCCCCC
>BDDC01000037.1:55191-65979 GCA_001662425.1 Chlamydomonas sphaeroides
CGCAGGGCCGGGAGGGGGAGGTGCGCAGGCCGTGAGGTGCAAGCGTGGTGGCCCTTCGATGACCGCGGTCCTTGCTCGGCACAGCTGTGGGGCCAGCCCGAGCCCGGTGGACCTGACTGCGCCCGCTGCTCGCCCGCCCGCCCCGCCGCCCTGGCAGGAGTGGGAGGAGCTGCGCGCAGCCAAGGACGCCTCGCCCGGCGGGCCGCTGGCGGGGGGCGACGAGTACTCGCGGAGGAGGGAGCAGGTGCGGCTGCATGGCGGGAGCCAGGGGGGGCCTGGAAGTCATGTAGCAGCACGGCGCGATCGCCCAAGTCCGGATTCCCTGTGTGGCTGCCATGGCCTCTCCGTGTGCTTCCCACCTCGCCTCCCGTGAGTGTCGATGGAGTCAACGAAGGGTGCGGCGGCTGCTCCCCTTGCGCTCCCGCGCGCCAGGTCCAGGCGGCGCACGCGCACCGGGCCCTGTCCCGCAACGCCTACGAGGGACCCACCGACCCCCGGGCCGCCTACCACGACGCGTACGGACACCACCCGTCCGTTCTGCAGCAGGAGATGGCGTCGTACGGCATGCCGCACAGGCCGCCGTACGGCGTCGGCGCCGCGGAGCAGTTCTACTACCAACCCGGCGGTGCCGTGACGGCGGCGCCGCCGGGCCGGCGGCCGGCCTCCGCCGGCGCTGCGGCGGAGTCGGCGGCGCGGGAGATGGAGCGGCAGCGGCAGCGGCGGGCCGCCAACGACGCGGCGCTCGATCGACTGCAGGTTCCAGGGCATCCCTACGCGTCGCCGCCGCCGCCGTCGCCACCACCGCCGGCCTGGCCCGGCGAGCTCGCCGGCGGCGCCGTCATGGTGTCGCCCGACGGCGCCGTTGGCGCGGCGATGGAGGAGGTGGCCAGGGCGCGCGCCGTCAAGGGCGGCGCCGGCGGCGCCGCCGCTGGCGGCGCCGTCAAGGCGCCGTTCGGGCGGCCTGGCGTGGACCGGCCCGTCGCCGCCATCGACCCCAGGGTGGTACGCGCCAAGCAGCAGGCGTACTTGGAGAAGCGGCGAAAGCCGGCGCCGCCGCCGACGCCACCCAAGGAGCCGCTCCGGGTGCGGCGGGCGGCGGGCCGCAGCCCGTCGCCGCCCAAGGTGGCGCCCGGGGCGTTGATGGCGGGAGGGCCGCCGGTGCCGGTGCCGCGGCCGCCGAGGGGATATTAAACCCGAGCTGGGGCTGGGGCTGAGGCTGCGGGAG
The DNA here is from genome assembly GCA_001662425.1 of Chlamydomonas sphaeroides. Taxonomy (NCBI): domain Eukaryota; kingdom Viridiplantae; phylum Chlorophyta; class Chlorophyceae; order Chlamydomonadales; family Chlamydomonadaceae; genus Chlamydomonas; species Chlamydomonas sphaeroides. The sequence continues at coordinate 56,417 of BDDC01000037.1, forward strand.
AGGTGGGGTGGGTGTACGGGGTGTGGAGTGAGGGGCAGGAGTGGTAGTGGCGGAGCGTGGGTGGTGTTGGCGCGCTGTGATACGCGCGTTAGGTGCGGTGGCGGTCATGGGTGGAGGTAGCGTGGCTATGGAGGGCGCAGGAGCGCGGATGGAAAGGGAAGGGTCCCGCGGTTACGTGGTGGTGCCTGCAGGCCAACCAGATGTAAAACCTCCCCAGCTGCGCAGACTCAGCGACCTGCGTTCCATACATACAGACGCTGCCTCCGCAGCCGTTTTGAGAGCCAAGAGTTGCCCCGTAGTCACGGAGCGCGAGCCGCGTCAACTTCCCGCTTGGTTTGCTCTGCCTCTCAATTCGCGCCAGCTTTGCAAGCCACTTCCTTGCGCTGCTACAGCCTACAATGCTCGGCGCTGCTGCGCCCTCGGCGCTGCCAGGAATCGAGGTTTCGGTGCAGCAGAGCCGATTCCACACAGGTGCGCGCAGCACCTTTGCTCGCAGCTTGCAGCTCGCAACAACACGCATCCATCGTCGCGCCCATCTCGACCCGCACCCCAGCGACCTACCCAGCGCGACATCCTGTCCCGCTCGCCGCCGTGCCATCCCGCCCCAACACCCCCAACTCCTCCACAAACCCCCAACCCCCCAGAAACACTTGAGCAGAGCGCCACCGGCGATGTACTCATCCCCAAGCTCTCCTTAAGCGTCGGCGACACCACGCTGCTAGAGGACGCCAGCCTGGCGCTCAAGGCGGGGGTGCGCTACGGCCTCATCGGCCGCAACGGGGCGGGCAAGAGCACGCTGCTGCGAGCGCTGGCCGGCCGAGCGGTGCCCGGCCTACCGCGAGACATGAAGGCAGGCGCGGGGGCGGCTACGGGTGCGGGCGGGGTGGGGAGCCAGTCACAGCAGAGCCCGGGTACCGGTCGAGGGCCTCCTGGACTCACGCCATGCTCCGCCGCACTGTGTGCCGGGGCTGGCCAGGCCGAGGTTCCGCCAGCGCCTGCGCACATCGGTTCGCACGCTCCTTCTGGCTCCCCCACCACCAGCGCCCAGCCCATACTCTGCCCCGCCAAGGCCCGCCTTGCCCTTACTCCACCCACCCGGACAGGTCATGTACGTGCAGCAGGACAATGTGCCGGGCGACGGCCGTTCCGCGCTGCGCACGCTGCTGGACGCCGGCAGCGAGCGAGGCCGACTCCAGGTGCGCCGCCACGGCACGGCCGCGTGCCCTGCACGCCGTACGCTGTCGTTCGTGCGTGCCCCCTGCCAGCATCCCTTCCGGCCAACCCTCCACTCCTGCTGGCTGCACCTCGATGCACCTGGGTGCATGTGTGGCCCAATGTGTACAGCCGGTGTGAGACCAGTCAGCCCGATGCTGGGGCTCTTCGGCGGGATGGCGCGTTCCGCACGGCAGCTGGCGTCGTACGGGGGGAATGTGGGAGGGGAAAGGGGTTAAGCCGCCTGTCAGGGCCTTCGCGCGGCCCAGCCCTTGCCCCGACCCGACCCGCCGCCGCCCAGGCCCGCATCTCGCTCCTGGAGGAGGCCATGGAGGCGGAGGGCGGCGAGGAGGCGGAGCAAGGGGAGGGCGGCGAGGGCGCTGCTGGCGGCCCGCTGCTGGCGGCGGTGCGCTCCTTACTGGCGGCGCGAGCCGAGGCGGTGGCGGTGGAGGCGGGTAAGGCGGGCAGCAACTGCGCTCCCAAGCCTTCAGACCCCAGGCTCCAGCCCGCACATGCGCACTGTGTGCTGCCGAGCGACCCACGACCCTCCGCACCCACGCTCCTGCTCATGGACCCGCAGAGCAGACCGCCGCGCGGCGCAGCCGCACCCGCGGCAAGGCCGCCACCGTCGCCGCCGTTACCGCCCGCGGAGCGGCGCAGCGCGCCGCGGCTGCGGCCGCCGCCGGCAGCGGCGCCGCCGGCGCCGCCGGCGCCGGCGCCGCCGCCTCCGACGGCGGTGTGAGCGCGTCTCAGGCCGCCAGCCTAGCGCCGGGGCTGCTGGCGGAGCTGTATGAGGCGCTGGATGGGCTGGGCGGCAGCGAGGAGGAGGAGGAGCTGGCAGCGCGGGGTGTGCTGGAGGGGCTGGGCTTCAGCGGGCCGCAGGTGGGTGGCGTGGGGGCTGGGGCTGGGGCTGGCCTCGCGGCCAACGGAGGAGACCCGCGGCGCTGGCGACGTGGGCGCGAGCGGCAACGTGATGCGGCGCTGCCCGCCTCGCACTCCTTACCCCTGCCGCTCCTCGGCTCCATCCCTGCTGGCGCCGCCCCTCCGCCAGATGGACTCGGCCACGGAGCGCCTCAGCGGGGGCTGGCGCATGCGGGTGAGGCGGGGTAGGGCGCGGGAGGTGGCGGATGGGGCGGGGCGTCCGGTGCTCTTCGTGCCCGGTGTTCTTCGTGCCGAGTCGTAGGGCTGGCGCACGAGGGTTGGAGGGAGGGGCACGCGGGCGGGCCTCGGTGCTGCCTGCCCTGGTCCGCCAGTGTCCTCCCGCGGCGGCCCGCTCCGCCGCGTGCGGCGCCGGCGCGCTGCCCCTGCCGTCGGGGCCACGCCCCGCCGGCGCTGTGCCCTGACGCGCCCCGCCCCACTCCACTACGCTCCGTGCGCCCCTCGCGCAGGTGGCGCTGGGCGCAGCGCTGCTGGCGCGGCCGCAGCTGCTGCTGCTGGACGAGCCCACCAACCACCTGGACATTGGCTCCATACTGTGGCTGCAGGTCAGGCAGGGTGACGGGGACGGCCGAAGAACCCGCCGGACGGCCGAAGAACCCGCCGCCGAATGGGGTGGGCCGGAGGCGCATGGCGCCCCGGCAAAGAGCGACGCTGCCTGCTCCCCCGCCCGCCGCTTGCCACACAACTACTTGCTCGGCGGACCACAGCGAGCGTGACGCTGCCGGCTGCCCCGCCGTTCGTGCAACGGCGCTCTGTGGTCTGCTTCTCGCAAGGCAACACGCCCTCTTGCCCCTTTCCGCCGCCCTGCCCGCCACCTGCCGCCCCACTCCTCGCCGCCGCCCTGCTCGGCCGCCAGGCTTACTTGCTGCACTGCTGCGAGGGCGTCACCGTGGTGCTGGTGTCGCACGACCGCGCCTTCCTCAACGCGGTGGCGGGCGAGACCATCGTCATGCGCGACGCGAGCCTGACGTACTTCCCCGGCACGTACGACGCGTACGTCAAGGTACGATGCTGGGTGTGGGGGGGGGTTACGGCACCGTACCGTGGGAGTGCGCGCGGCGCAGAACATGGCGCGAGACGCCGCCACCGCCACCGCAAGCACACCCTGACACATGCTCATTCCGCCTCCGCAGGCCCGGTCCGAGGCGAACCTGCACAAGGAGCGGCTGGTGGCGGGCCAGGAGCGGCAGCGGCAGCACCTGGAGGGCACCATCGCGCGGGCGGAGCGGGCGGCGAGGGAGGTGCGTGGCGGCCCCGTCGCTGGGGGCGTGCGTGGTCGCGCCATGCGCGGCCGGCTGGCGCCTGCCTCGCTGGCCCCTCCCGGACCTGGAACCCTGCACGCAGCAGCTGTAGCTCCGTCTCGTGTCCGTCTCGGGTCATGGGAGCGCTCGATCGTCCTTCCTCTAGCCGTCCCCTCTGACCGCGCTCCGTCGCCGTCGTCGCCCTCCGCGTCGCGCCGCCAGGCCGGCGACGACAAGCGGCTGCTGCAGGCGGCCAGCCGCCGCAAGAAGATTGACCGGCTGGGCTGCGAGAAGACGTCAGACGGCAAGAAGTTCAAGGTGTCGTACTGGGTCGGCTGGCACGACACGCTTCGGCCGCAGGTGGGGCAGGCAGGGCGAGGGTGCGGCGTTGTGAGAGGCTGGGCTGGGCGGGGAGGGAGTGGCCGAGGCTAGCGAGTTGGGCCCGTTTGCGGGCAGCGGGGAGGCGCAAGCCGGGGCCAAGCGGGGGACGAACAGAGCGGTGGCCGCGCATCCGTACGCTGCCGTACCGTTGCCGTACGCAGGTGGAGCTGGACCGGCCCGAGGATCCCGTGACGCTGCAGCTGCCGCCGCCGGAGCAGCTGCGGCAGCGCGGGCCGCTGCTGCAGGTGCGTTGGGGGGGCTGCTGCAGCGTGTAGTGGCAGCGGGGGCAGGGGGCTGGGGGTCACAGCCGTGGGTCACAGCATAGGGTGCCTGCCACGTGCTATGATATGATGTGGGCGCACGCTGCGCGTGTCGCTTGCCCGGTGGCACCAGTGACGCCGCCAAGGGGGGCAAGCACGCGCTCAAACCTGGTGGCGACTCCTGTACTCCCGCCGCCGTGCAGCTGCGTGACGTCACCGTTGCCTATCCTGCGGGGCCCTCCCGAGGCAGCGGCAGCGGTGACGAGGACGGTGGCGACGGCGACGGCGACGGAGGGAGGCGCGGCGGCGCGAGCAGCAGCGGCAGCCCAGCCCAGGGGGCGCCCGCGCCAGCCCGGTCGGCCGCTAGACCCACAAGCAAGGCGGGGCCGGAGTTGAGCGCCACACCAGGTACAGCAGCGGCCGGCAAGAAGGGCGGCAAGGGCAGGGCAGCGGCGGCGGCGCCCCCGACAATGACACCCACGGCTGCAGCCGCAGCAGCAGCGGCGGCGGCGGCGGCGGCGGCCGTTGCTTCCTCCAGCGGCGGCGGCGCCCACGTGGTGCTGAGCGGAGTGACGCTGGACATTGAGCAGGGGGCGCGCATAGGCCTGGTGGGTGCCTGTTCGTTGGGCTGACCGTGGTGGCTCGAGTTCATGGATGTCGAAGCCCTTCCCTCGGGCAGCGGGTTCTAAGCACCGGCGTCGCCCGTGTCGCATTCGCCTCCGCTGCCATCGCTGCCGGCCGCTCCTCACCAGGCCCCCTCCATCCCTTCCTCCCCGGCCCACTGTGCCTCTGCTCTGCCCTGGCTCCCTTCCTGCCTTCCCCGGTCCCCGCCGCAGCTCGGCCTCAACGGCGCCGGCAAGTCCTCGCTGCTGCGGGTGCTGGCGGGGGACCTGGCGCCCGCCGCCGGCGAGCTGGCCTCCCCCTGCGGCGGCCGCCTGGTGGTGGCCTGCCTGGACCAGCACAGCGGCAGGCGGCTGGTGGAGGGCGAGGCAGCCCGGGCGGCGGCAGGGACCGGGGCCGGGGCGGCGGCGGCGGCGGGAGGGGGAGGCGGGCCGGCGGCGCCCACGGCCTTCACGGCAGTGCAGGTGTGGCAGGGGTGCGGGGGTCGCGGGGTCAGGCCGCTGCGCTCTCGCGTGCGGGACTGCGCTGCGCTACCATGCGATAGGGCGGTAAGTAATCACCAGGCGCTGCCAGCGACTCCCACTGCGCCCACCCGCCCGCGCCGCAGTCCCGCGCGCCGCAGCTGAGGTCGCAGGAGGTGTTCGACTGGCTGGGCAAGTTCGCGGTGCCGGGGCCGCTGGCGAGCACTCCCCTGGCGGCGCTCAGCGGGGGGCAGCGCTGCCGCGTGGCACTGGCGGTGGAGATGCTTGCACGGTACGGGGGCGTGCAGTTCGGATCGAGGGGGTGGCCGGTGGGCGCCATGGGCCGGCGGGCAGCGCAGAGCTCACGGCCAGCCGCTGCCGTATCCACTGGCGAGCCGCTTCGTGCTAGACCCACAGGACCCGCCATCCCTGCCTTGCCGAACTTGCCATCTGCCTCCCCTGCATGCCGCTGCGCCCTCCGCTCCTGCCCGCCCTGCACCCAGGCCCCACGTGCTGCTGCTGGACGAGCCCACCAACCACCTGGACCTCACCACAGTGACCGCACTAGCGGAGGCAGTCAAGGCGTGGGAGGGTGAGGAAGGCGCCCGCCCGCCGTCGGCCAGGGCCCATGAGCCCGTGGAACAAGCCAGCTGAAAGTAGAGCTAGCTGAGCACCGCCGGGCCGGCAGCTGCCCCAGCCGCTCGTTGTTCTCCTCGCCCTGCCCCTCCCCCTCCCCTCCCCTCCAGGCTCGTGTGTCGTCGCCAGCCACGACCTGGCCTTCCTGGCTGACACTTGCCAGCAGGTGGGAGGGGCAGGGGAGGGGAGGGGAGGGGAGGGGCCCAGGTGGACACGGCACCACGCGAGGCAGCAGCAGGGGAAGCAGCAGTGCAGTGCAAGGCCGAGGTCCGGCCGCCTGCTGACCGAGGTGGGAGCCATGCGTGTTCATGCATTGGCAGCAGAGGGTAACAACGCGTTGGTCGACGCGTTGGTCGTGCGTAGCAGGCAGGGATGCTAGTGATGGCGGTTGTCTCAGGTACCATTCAATGACTTCCACACTGGTTGTAAGTAACACAGGGATGCTTGCTTGGTGTGTTGATCTGGGAAGCAAAGGCTGTGGGGACCAGCTGCCGCGCGCGTGCGCCCTGCCTCTGCAGGTGTGGGTGGTGGAGGGCGGAGCCCTGGCCCGGCAGCCGCAGCCCGAGCCCGCCGAGGCGGTGGCGGCCTATGCGGCGAGGCTCAGTCAGCGGATGAGGGCGCGGGGCGGCGGCGGCGGCAGCGGCGGGAGGCGGGGCAGGCAGCAGTAGGCCAGGGGGTCCGCTGGCTGAGCTGCCGAGGACACGGACGACGGAGAAGGGACAATACCAATGTCAAGAGGTGGCGAGGCCCACGAGCCCGGCATGGCTCCACATGATGATGGGTGTTGGGCACCTATGCTATGTGCACGGTGCAGAGCATAGTGTACACGGAGCAGAGCCAGATGGCACTCCCTCTCCACCGCGCGCGTCATGCTTACGGCTTCACTGTGTGAGGAGGCCCAGGGCGCATGCTCCCTGCCTAGGAACTCGGCCCTTCGCACGTGGCCCGCTCAGGTGGCCCGCTCTGCGCTCAATCTGACCACCAGATGTGACCGGCGCAAGCCGACTTACTGAATTATTACCCACTGCCTCTGTGCAGTACTCATTGCCGGAACGCAACCGTCCAGTCACGTCTATCGCGATTATCGGCACAATACACACAGTACCGACATGAGAACAGCAACCGCAAGCTTGGCATTGCAGCCACCTGTGACCTGCAAGCCCCTCCTGCCGCCAAGGCTTCTCCTCACCCCGCTGGCCACGTACGGCTCTGCTCCCGCAGAGCAGCTGCTGTGCCATCCAAATCCTCCGACCCGTCCCTCTCGAGCGCCTTTGATGCATATGCCGGCATTGCCGCAGGGTTGAGTGAAGGGTGCGACGGAGCTACGGGGCATCCAGGTCCACGAATCCAAACCCAAACCCATCTGTCTAACCCCAATTCCAACGGCTGGATGCCGCCTGGACGGCTGCTGCAGCCCTCGCTGCGCTACAACCACATGCCGGGCGCGCGGGCGGTGCGGATGGCGCAACTCTCACGCGCTCGGCCGGTGCGGTTGGCCGCTTGGCCCTTGCGGGCAGCCGCCCTGGAGCCACGCACCAGTCTCCAACGCCGCACTCGCGCCGGCACCGGCACTGCCTGCAACCTCATCACCCGCGCCTGGCCGGCGTGGCCTTGGCAGCCTCGACCAGCGCGCCGCGCTGCCCGCTCCCCCCTGCCAGGATGGCAGCGAGGCTGCTGAGGCCGCTGGTCCTCTGCATCACCCTGTGCGTCACCTGCAGCTGCCGGATGCTGTCATCGCCAAACGCTGCTGCCGCCTCGGGCTCCGCCCAGCGCCGCCCCAGCTCCTTCAGCAGCGCCTCGGCGTACGAGCGGTTGAAGAAGAGTTCGTTACATCGCCCCCCGCAGGAGGAGTAGAGCTATTCACACATCGATGCGCAGAGAGTCAGATCACGCACGTCACACAGCACACGGCAGCACCAGCAGGCAAGACGAACCAGTCCGAGCAATAGCACAGTGCGGCGCGCGCGGATGGGGCGAGCTCGCCCAGCCCCCAACCAGCGAAGAAGACGCCGAGATCCACCCAGCGGTTCCGGTAGAGCACGTCCGGTGTAAGCCGCAATGCGGGTCTCTGCCAGCCGGTGGCTTTTGCCAGCTACAATTTCAGCGAAACTTAAGTTTCGGCTTCAGCTGGACTGACCCCGCCTCGTGCGGCCCGTCATCTTTTTACTCCTTGCGCTTGTCGCGGTAACTGGTAATGTAGCTAGACAGAACCTACGGGTTGAAGCGTCCTAGACGTAGCTCCCTGGCGACGACCGGGGACGGTTCGATTCAAGGGGGGGGGAGTGTCGGAGTGAAATAAAGCCGCAATGCGCGTCTCTGCTGCCAGCTGGTGACTTTTGCCTGCTTACATCCGGCCCCATCTCCGCCAGCGCTGCCAGCGCGAGCGAGAGCCAGCGCGCACGTACGGTTCTGCCCAGAGCCTTGGCCGTTCGTCGTTCTCGCCGAGCGCTGCCAGCGCCCACAGCAGCCTGGCGCAGTCCTGCTCCGTGGCGACCGTGCGAAAGGTGTTGGCCGCTGACGTCGTGACGTGGAGTAGGCCCTACCTGGGGCATCTTGGCCTTTGCCAGCGCGAGGTCTACCCATAGGTCGGCCCACGTGAAGCTCGGTGCTCCGGCCATGGCGGCCTGGAGGAGTGCCGTTGGCCAATGGCGCAAGGTCCCCTGGATCATTGCAATCGTGATCATCATAGATGAGTCGCGTCATAGATGGTCAGAATGCTACACGCCACCACGACGACGACGCAGCTGCGGCGCGTCATGACATGCGCTCAAGTGTGCGCACATGGCCGGCGGCGTTGGGTCTCAGCGGCGAGCCTCGCCCCACGGCTGGAGACAAAGCCACGCGCCGGGTTGCTCAGCACCCCGAACCTTAGCATGAGCGAATTGCTGCGTTGGTGGTTGCTGATCCTAGAGCTAGCCCAGGCCGGGCCTGTTCTGCTGCTAGGCTACGCCAGCTAGACCCCCGCGTCACCCCTGCACCAACAGCATCACAGCATTGGACGTCCAGCCGGCTGGCTGTCCCCTGCTGGCGTGGCCTTTCCCAGCACGCCCTATCCTGGCCTCGGCCACCGCACCAAGGCGGACGGGCAGGCAGCCAAGTGGCTCCCGCAGCTAGGGTGCGTCCGCCCCTGCCGCTACCGCAGCAAGGCCTCCGCCACCGCACCGAGCCGGACACCCGGCCGTCGCATCTAGACGGCTCCCGCCTGCCCACCTGCCCGCCTGCGCTGCCCTTCTTGGCCCGCGGCCCCATGCCGCCCAGGGCCTCGGCGAGCACGCCGGACGGCCCGCGGACGCCGGCCAGGATGCCGGCGAGGCCTGCGGTCCTGCCGCCGCTCCGCTGCAGAGTCGACTGCACCGCCCGCAGCTGCCGCAGCTGCTCGGCCTCGAAGTACCTAACGCCCTCGGGCGCCCCCCAGCGCCGCGCCACCTCCTTCAACAGCGCCTCGACCGGGGCGGCGTGGCGAGACAGCGCATCCGGGCCCATCTCCGCCAGCGCCCACAGGCCCGAGGTGAGGTAGGACAGCAGCGACTGCTGCGTCAGCTGTGCCAGCCGCTCTGCTAGCGCGCCCACCAGCCGCGCGTCGTACTGCTCCAGCGCCGCCAGCGCGCACAGCAGGCCGGAGCACTGCTGGTCGGTGCTGGTTGTCCGCAGCGTGGCCGCGGCCGAGCTGGTTGTCTTTAGCAGCGCGGCCGGCGACGCGCACCGGGCCATCGCGAGGGCGATCCACACGTTGGACCAGGCGAAGCCGGTGGCTGCGGCCATGGCGCCCGGCTTGGCGGCCGCCTCCGCCATGGCGTCGTACCAAGCTTTGT
>BDDC01000037.1:65989-82628 GCA_001662425.1 Chlamydomonas sphaeroides
CGCAGTGGCTGAAGTCCGCCTGGTTGAAGCTGCGGAAGCGCCGCCGGAGGCACTCGGCCGCGAGCGCCTTGACCTCGGCGGTTTGCACGCCGGCCGTGGGCACTAGTTGCGCCAGCGCCCAAAGCGTGTTGGCCAGGTCCTGCGCGACCAGTAGCTCGGGCGGCTGAATGGCGATGGCGGCCGCGAGGGGCTGGATGAAGGAGGCGTCGCCATACTGCAGCTTGGCGCAGGCGAGCAGGATGTTGGAGAGCGCCTGGACGGTAAACGAGTTGTCGCACTCCACGCCGTCCGTCGCAATCGGGCCACGGAGCAGCTGCATGACGGCCTTCTCCAGCTGCTGCAGGTGCTCCGGCATCGGCTTGTGCCCACAGTCGTCCGCCAGCTTGCCAAGTGCGTACCAGGTGTTGGCCAGGGCCTGGGCGCCTGCTCTGTCACTCTGCGCTGTCGTGCCGGTCAGGTGGTCAGCAGGGCGGGGTTGCTGCTGTAGCCCAGCTTGGCGCACGCCCACAGCGGGACCGAGGAGTTCTGCGGGTCAATATCCTCCGCAGACATGCTCAGCAGCGCGCCCGCGCTGAGCTCCATCAGCTCCACCTCAGTGGCCTGGGAGTCGAGCAGCGCAATTCCGTTGGCCCGCGCCTGCACCAGCGACCACCACAGGTTCGAGTGGTTCTTGTCGCTCGCGTTTCCCAGTAGCGCCCCGCCGCCGGCCAGCAGCTGCTGCGCCAGCGCCGCCGCCAGGCCGACCTCCCAGAAGCCCGTCTTGGCGCATGACCACAGCGCGCCGGTGCACGTGGCGGGTTCCGGCAGCGCCGAGACCAGCGGCAGGAATGCAGCCGCCAGGGCGCGCATGGCGGAGAGGGACAGGTCCGAGTAAGCCCCGCGCTTGATGGATAGCTGCGGAAGAGTGCGGCGCCATGGAGGAAAGGGAGTCTGGTTGCCGAGGTTAGCCGCTGCTAAAGCCAGCGCATGGCTTTTTGCGCAGGAGGGGCTTGCGGCAGGCTTGACGTGCCACACACAAGGCCGCCATGAGAGGTCGCCACGACCTACCGTGGCGGCGGTGTAGAAGGCGGCCATGAAGCTGCGGTAGTCCCGCGCAGTGCGCCATGCGTCTGCGTCTGACCGGATCTTGGCAAGGAAGCCGGCCTGCTTCTCGCGCACGGCCTTCACCTCGGGGTCACTGGGGTCGAAAAACTCCGCCGCACGGCCACGGCCGGTCGGCACAGGGATTAATTTGCCGCTTGCGTCGCCTGTGCCGCCCGTGGACTCGCTGGTCGCAGAGCGGTTGACAGGCCGCTGCGGCCTCGCCGCAAGCGGGCCAGGGCTGGCAGAGCTGGGCGACACGGCGGGCAACGAAGGATTGAGGCGGCCGTCCAGGCGAAAACTGGGGAGCTCCACGCCGCACCTCGATATCGCTGCCCGGCGGCTGTGGAACAAGTATGGTCGCTGGGCGGGCAGGGCGCAGTCGGAGCGTAGCAGCGTCGGTGCGGCACGCCCGAAGCGACGCATGCTGCGGGCTGGCCTGGTTTGCGGCCAAAAGCAGGGTTATCCTCACCCTACTCACAAATGCTGCAAACAGAGCATACGTATAGCGTGTCAAGGGAAATGAAACATCGTGTTGCAGCAGCGGCAGCTGGCGTGCTCTGTCAACGTTCGTATAAACGACCTGCGCTGGCATTTGCTGAATGATTCACAGGCTTTTCATTGTTGTGAAAGCGATTACTGGCCGTGAAGGTCACGGCCTCACGATGGTGGTCGTCAAGAGTCGACGGCAGGCTGCACGCGTTCCTACGTGTACAACTTGATGGATTAAAGTTAAGGGAAGGTATGCCGCCTTGGAGCAGGGGGCACGCACCCTAGTTGTAAGACCCTTCACGCCCTGCTTTCCCCTGTCGTCACCTGCCTTCACCTGTCAAGCACCTTGGCCGCGCTCTTGCGTATCTGCGACCAGACAAACGAGCCATAAATATGGCGTACCACTATGCCTTTGCTGCCACCTGTAGCAGCAACAATGGTCCTGGAGGGGCCCGTACGCATGCCAGCCCATGGATTATGCTCGAGGTCGCGTTGTGCCGAAGTCCGCAAGTTCCACTGCGCTCGCACCACATCCTGGCCCTCCGACGTCCTTCGCTACACAGTGGCAGCCCGGACTTGTGTGCTTGCCCAGCGTCTATCCTCGAAGCACAAAGGAGCGCAACGACAGCGAGGGACAGGGGCACTAGAGGAGCTCCCCTGAGCAGCACTGCATGTATGTACAGGTACACACGCTCTCACACACCGATGTCTTGCCGCGTTATTGTACCTGCCCCTTTGGTCCCCGCCTTTGGTCCCCGCCTACGGCATTTAGAGGGCGGCAGTTGCCGAATAAGTTTGACCGGCACTAGGGGGCCCTCTCAGGGGCCCTCTCGGCCAGGGTACCGGTGTGCCTAGCTGCATTCAGGGAATAACTACAGGGGGCCTACAATTGCTGCTGAATGTCAAATAATCGGGGAGCTGGGCATAACAGGTAAAGTTTCGTTTGGGAGGTTAAGTGAGCCAGGAGGGGGCGGAGCGGGGAACGGGGGTGGGGTCACAGCGTGTAACTTTGCAACGTACAGCCAGATGCTGCACACAACGACGCGTTGGTCGTGCGTAGCGGCAGGGAAACCGGGTGTGTTCAATTAGAAGTTGATGTGTGGGGACCCGCTGCCGCGTGCGCCCTGCCTCCTCAGGTGTGGGTGCTGGAGGGCGGGGCCCTGGCCCGGCAGCCGGGTCGGGTGTAACCCTGTTCATTCCAAATCCAACAAAAAGCCCGGCAGCCGCAGCCCGAGCCCGCCGAGGCGGTGGCGGCCTATGCGGCGAGGCTGAGCCAGCGGATGAGGGCCGGGGACAGCGGAGGGCGAGGCGGGAGGCAGGGCAGGCAGCAGTAGGCCAGTGGCTTTCGAGTACAGTAGTGACCAGGATAAAAGCCAGAATGCCTGAGACAACCTCCAGGCCAGTGGCTCCGCCACGTGGCCAAGCTGCCGAGGATACGGACGACGGAGAAGGGACAATACACAGTCTACGAGGTGGCGAGGCCCACGAGGCATGCATGGCCCTACCTGGCGATTGGTGTTGGGCACCGCCCAGATACTCCCAGTGTCACGGAATATTGCGTACACGGCAGACCGCGGCCGGCCGTACTGCGCCATGCACGCGTTGTGGCATGCACGGCTGCACTACCCGCCCTTCCCTGTCGTCACTTGTTAAGCACCTTGGCCGTCTCTGCGCATCTGCGACAACGGAAGCAAGCCGAAAACATGGCATACCAGTGTGTCCTCCATGCCTCCTGCAGCCAAAAAACGAAACGGTACCAGAACGCCTGGCTGCATTTAGGGAGTAACTACATGCGCCTGCAACTTGCACAGAGTGACATGTGGTCGTGGAGTTGGTTGTAGCTGTACTCTGCACACAGCGCACGACGGCTCTCCAGGTCCCCCGCCGGTGTGTGGCTTGAGACATGCGCTTAACATGCGCTTGCGGTAACACGCGCTTGCTGCCGCCCGCTTGTTTTTCGCAGGCCCCAGCGGCTCGCCAGCTTCTGCGGCGATGCCAGGTGCGTTCCTGACGATCGCGTTTGCCCAGCAAGTGTCCGCCCGACAGCGCGGCTGGGACCTGAGTGGCGCTGCGACCGCGCCGCCGGCCGTGACCGCGCCGCCGCGCTGGCCGACCTGCTCGCCCACGACGCCTGCCCCGCCTGCCCCGCCCCCTTGCCCTCACGAGTGGCTGGCGCTGAAGGGTTGACCCGGCCCGACCTCGCCACCGAGCGACCGATGCGTCACGATTGCTTGGGAGCGGCTGTCGGAGAGAGCGGTGCCTGGCCGCTTGCGTTATGTCCAAGTGTTCCAACACTGCGGAACGTACGTAGCGTTGCTGGCACGTGCGTGCGGCTGTTGGGCAGAGTGCAGTCCTGCCGTGGAGGCAGATCGGGCGGCTAGGTCCGGCCCGTGTGGCGAGGGCACGGAGGTCGGTGTGCCCGAGACCCCTGAAATAGCCCCAGCTATAACCGCATAATGACCGGCGATGTGCGTCTGGTCTGGGTGGCCTCTTTTTGGGGCGAGCCATGCACCCATGTGCAGCTGGGGAGGTTTCAGGCGCTGTTCAGGTGGAGGTTCAGGAGCCAGGTTCAGGAGGGAGCGGAGCGGGGCCGTCGGGCATTCCGTGGGGTGATAGCGTGTAACATTGCCAAGTACTGCCGGATACCACACACTACGCCACACGACCAGCGTAACACAAACCTGTGAGTCGAGAAGACAACAGCAAAGAAACCTGGATTTTTATTTCGCACATTCCTACTTTGCCCCGGTCGCCGCTGCTCTTTGTTGCCAGCGAAGTAGCTGGTAATTCAATGTGTTTAGTCAGAGTTCAGCAACAGCGCCGGGGCCGCTGACTTGACAAGGCCCGGCGTCACGCCGGGCCTTCGCCCTAGATGGGGCCGCCCGAGAAGAAGGCAGTCCGTCGAAAGAGCTCATCGAGCTCGTCATCTTCATCTGAGGGGCAACGGCCTGACCCCCGAGCACATTCTCTGTTCCGTGCGATTAACCGTGGGAACGCGAATGTCGACGACGTGCTTGGAGTGGATGTCAGGGCTAAACAGCGGGCAGCTCTCGAGCGTGCGTCTGTGGAGCGCGCTGTCGACCGAGTTGAGCAGCGCGTTCGATTGAGTGAGTACGGTCGGGGTAGGACCTTGCATTTCATGCCTTGCTTGATAGACGGGGCCCCGCTGGGTAGCCGCTGTGGCGCCAGCCGGATATCCGAGCTCACATGTGCCATGCGCGTCGCCGCAGCCAAGCCGGGAGTCCAAGCTCGCGGCCATCAGGCTCGGGCTAGCGGGGAGGATGGCGCCGCGCATGAGCGCCCCGGCTCCCCGCCTGTGCGCGTCTCCCAGCCGGGCGCCGGCGACCAGCACCACGCCGGCGCGGACCGCCTGGCTGGCGTGCTCACCGGGGTGGTCCGCAGCTCCCCTCGTCGCACCTCTGAGACAGGCCACGGGCCGCACGCCCCGCCGTGGGGCCCAGGCGCTCCCGGCCCACACCGCGGGCCCAGCGACACCGGCAGCGGCGCCGCTACCAAACGCGGCGACGCCATGGCGGATTGGCTGCACGGCCACACGCCGCGCCAGCGGGCGAGTGAGAAACCCCCCTCGCACCCAGAGCACCATGCGCCAGCAGCGCTGGGGCCACACGCCGTGGCTGCTACTGGCGGCGGCAGCCGGCCGGACAGCCCCTTGGAGGTGCCGCCGCTGCCGCCCAAGGCGCCGCTGCTGCAGGCAACGCCGCCGCTGATGCTGCAGGCAGAGGCGTCTCACAACAGCGCTGGGGGCGACGCCGGGCCCGTGGCGTCTGGGGGCCGCCGGCAGCAGCAGCGGCCGGGCACCTCCGAGAGCGGTGCGACGCTGGCGGCAGAGGGCACGTACGACCTCGGCGAGGCCGAGATGGCGTCGTACTCATGGCCCCGGCGCCAGGCCGCGCGGCTGTGCGCACACCCGGACTTTGAGATGATCGTCGTGCTTATCATCTTCGGTAAGACCTGCCACCTGCCTGTCACAGCTTGCCCGTGCTGTGTGTTGCACGGAAGCACGGCCGCGGCACCACGGTGCAGCTGGCGGCGGTACAGCTGGAGGGGGCCCGATCGGGGGACCCGAACAGGGCGTTCATCATCGGATGGTCTGGCAGCCACGCTCGCTGGCACCAGGGGACGCGCGGCCGCCACCAAGCTGCATCCAGGGGCCTGCCGCTGAGGGCCAGTCAAAGCAAGCGGCTGCCTGGAACGCGGGGCCAGTCTGGGCAGGCAGCCGCCTCAACGGGACTGGCCGCTGCGGCAGCGGCTGCCTCCTGCCGGGGCCGTTCATCCGCTGGGCGCTGGCCCCGTCAACTGGGACTTGACTGCCACTCGCAGGAGCCGTGGCACCCGCACTTGCCTAGGCCCAGGCTACTGCGATACGCACAGGGCACTGCAACGCCTCGCCCGGCGCCCTGCTGCGCCGGCCTGCGCTGCGCCTGCCGGGAAGCGGCTGCCGCACAGCCCCACCGCTGCGGGCCCGCCTGCCGACCCTGTGGACCTCGCGGCCTGCGCTGCTGACCCGCCCGGCTGCCGCTGCCCCCATGCGGCCCTGCGGCCAGGCAACATGATCACGCTGGCGCTGTACAGGCCCACCCAGGGCGACCACAGCCCCTGGAACAGAGGG
The DNA here is from genome assembly GCA_001662425.1 of Chlamydomonas sphaeroides. Lineage (NCBI taxonomy): Eukaryota > Viridiplantae > Chlorophyta > Chlorophyceae > Chlamydomonadales > Chlamydomonadaceae > Chlamydomonas > Chlamydomonas sphaeroides. Next base: position 72,192 of record BDDC01000037.1, read on the forward strand.
CTCTTCTGGGCGGGTGAGGCGGCTGGAGCTGCGTCCCAGAGCCGGGCGCGCTCGGCGGCAAGCCGTAGGACACCGCATCGCGCATGGCCCCGATGCGCATGCGTCCGGGGGTTGAGCCCGGCAAGCTGGCGCAGGATGGGCCTGGCGCAGCCGCGAAGTGCGGACCACCGGGGCCACTACTGCCGGCCCTGGGCGCGCTAGCCCACGGAGGAAGCTGCTGTGTGCGTCCCCCCTGCTGCCCTGAACCCCACCGCCCGCGCCTCGCACTCGCCCGGGTCGTAACCCACATCGCCAATCACTCGCGCCCACAGAGGCGGCCTTCAACGGCCTGTTCACCATTGAGATGGTGCTCCGCATCCTGACGCTGGGCGGCGTGGTGGCCTACCTGAAGCACCCCTGGAACGTGTTCGACTGCTCCATGGTGGGCTGCGCCGGCGGATGGCTGCTGTAACAGGGCTAGCTGCTGTGATTGGGGTGCAGCGGAGGTGGCTGCTGGCATGCCAACGTCACCCATGCAACACCGCACGCGCAACCCACGCCCCCCCGCTCCGCCCCATCAGGTGCTGGCCGGGTACGTGGCCTTCGTGCCCTCGGACGGCAGCGGCTCCAGCAACGGCGTGCGCGCGCTGCGCGCGCTGCGGGCGCTACGGCCGCTGCGCACCGTCACGCGGTTCGAGAGCCTGCGCGCCATCGTGGTGTGCTTCCTGGAGGTGCGGGGTTGGCGGGGGGTTGGCGGGGCCGGAGGGTCGCAACACCGTCGGGTTCGTGTCACGCTGTGCTGCGTGGTGGCGGGGTGGGCCCTGCTGTACCGCCGCTGCTCGCCCCGGCCCCTTCCAACCGCCGCCTGCCTCCCGCTCCCCACCCCCTCCCACCCGCGCCAGGCTGTGCCGCTGCTGGGCAGCGCCGTGGGGCTCATGTTCCTGTTCATGTTCGTGTTTGCTGTGGCGGGCACCACCCTGTACGCCAGCGTGTACCACCAAAAGTGCTACAGCGACATCAGCGGGCTGCCCGAGGAGAGCAGCCAGGACCCCGACATGCTGGGCTGCGGCAACTGGCGTACCTGCCCCGCCAACTACACCTGCAAGGTGCGCATGCGGCGCGGCAGGAAAGGGGCCGGGGGGGGGGATGAAGGCAGCGAGCAGCGCCGTATCTGGTGTGTGCCGCGGTGTGCGCTGGCGGCCCCGGCGAGCACGCAGGGAGGGGGTGCGCGCTGTGCCGGGCCCCGGGCCCCACCGCGAACGGACGCTCCCGGCCTCATGGACATGGCGCGGGGCTGCGTCTCCGCCCCGCTTGGCAGCCGGACTGATCCCTGCCTCCGTCCCCACCCTTGCCCCCTGCACGGGCCCTCCCCGCCGCTTGCCTTCATGCCGCCTCCAGCTGACGCCGGACCACATGGATGCCGTCAGCATCGCGGGCTTCGATCACGTGGGGACCGCGCTGCTGACCGTGTTCCAGTGCATCACGCTCACGGGCTGGTCCTTTGCGCTGTACCGCACCACCGACAACACCAACCCCATCGCCACCATCTACTACCTGCTGCTCGTCAGCATAGGGGCGTACGTGCTGGTGAGCGGGAGGAGCTGGCGGGGGAGGGTCGGGCAGGGCGCTGTGGAAGGGAGCTGGGTCAGGGGCCGAGCGGGCGTGGGGAGGTCGTCGTCCATGCCCCACTCACCCCGTCGTCTGCCCTTCTGCGTAACCCCGCAGGTGAACCTGTTTTTGGCGGTGCTCAAAATCAAGTTTGCCCGGGCGCAGACGGCATTCCGCGCGGTACGTTGGACGCATAGAGGGCACGGCGGCAGCGAGGCCGGTGTCCCCGGCCCCCGCCTCACGCTTGCTTCCGCGCTCGGCCCGCTGCGCCTCGGCTCCTCCCCCCGCAGCGCAACGCCGGCCGCTCCAAGGGCCGGCGCAACAGCGTGCTGACGCTGTTCGGGGCCGTCAAGTCCAAATTCACCGAGTACAGCGCCAAGCGCTCGCAGGTGCGCTGGGCACGGCGGGGCCAGCTTTCACCAGGCTCGGTTCGGGCGCAAAAGCGTCCCAGCCGGGACACGAGACTGCACCCACCGCTTCGCCGCTTTCATACACACGCGTGCTGTGCAGCGTGTGGGGATCTGTTCTACTTTGCATTCGGACACACACTTCCACCCCCGCCAGGCGCACTCGCTCAACGCCTCCATCGCCACGCTCATCAACAGCCGCATGTCGCAGTACAGCAGCGTCAATCGGAGCATGGGCGCGCCGGGGGACGCGGCCGCGGCGGCGCTGGAGCAGGTGGCTATGCTGCAGCAGCAGCAGCAGCAGCAGCTCATGCTGGCTTCGCAGGACGGCAAGGCGCCGGCGCTGCAGGCGCCGCTGGGCGAGCAGGGCAAGGGCGGGGAGGGCTGGGACGGGCCGTCGCGGCTGTCGGCAGAGCTGCACGGCTGGGAGGCCGCGCACAAGGCTGGCGTGGCGGCGGCCGCCGCTGCGGCGGCGGCGGGGTACGGCAGCAGCGGCGGCGCCGACGGGAGCAGCAGTGGCGGCGGCGCGGGGAGGCAGTTGGAGCTCAACGGCGCCGTCGCCGTCTCCATGGCGGTGGAGCCGGCGGCGGCGGAGGCTGGCGCCGCCGCGAAGAAGGCGGCGGCGGAGCCGCACGGCCCGATGGAGCAGGGCAGCGGGCCGCTGTCGAGGCCGCTCTCCGCGTCCTGCCATGCGCCGCCGATCATCCCGCCGGCAGCCCCGCCTGAGGGCGGCGGCGGCGGCGGCGGTGGCGGCGGCGGCGTGCGCGCGTCCTGCGACCTGCCGCGGACCCCGGCGGCCGCGCCGCCGCCGGCGGACGCGGCGCACCCCGCGTCAGACGCGTCAGACGCTCCCGGCCACGCCGCCAGCTCCGGCCCCAGCCACGGCCACGGCCACGGCGGCAGCTCTGCCCCGGGCCCTGTGGCCGAGGCCCTCGACCCGCGGCCCATGCCGCCGCTGCGGCCCTCTCTCATAGGCGGCAGCTCCTACGGCGGCTCGCCCCGGCCCGGCCGCCTGCCGCGCAACTCCGTGGCGCCCCTTCCCAACCACCGCGCCAGCCGGCTGGGGGCGGCCCCTATGATGGCCCCCGGCGGCAGCGTCATCGGCTACCCGCCCAACGCCATGCTGTCGTACCAGGGCGGCAGCATGCAGGGGCCGCCGGGCATGACGAGCGACCCGCAGGTGCGGCGGGGGAAGCCCGGGGGGAAGGGCAGGGCAGGGCAGGGTTCGTGTGGGCTGCGGCTGCTGCCGGCAGGGACGCCTGCCAGCGCGCGGTGCGCAGGAGGGTGGGGTGCGGTGGGGCGATGTGCGGGCGGAGAGGAGGAGGCACCCGCGGCACCTCGTCGGCGATCGCGCGCTGTCGGGTGGTACAGCAGCGGTGGCTTGCTGCTGTGTGCGGTATCCCCGTGCCTGCGGGGAGAGAACACTGCGCAGAAGGCGCCGCGGGGGTAGCACCTGTGAGCAAGCGCACACAAGCGGGCTCGCAAGGGCTGCCTGGGCTGCCTAGCCTGCAACGGGACCTCCCTCCTCTTCTCGCTACTGTCTGCCAGTTCCGCAGCTCATCCTCGCGACCCCTAGGTACATCCATCCCCTCATCCCCTGCACCCGGCCCCTTCCTCCCACGTTGCTGCGCCGCGACGCGATGCCCCCGCTTGACATGCCCCTCCGCTGGTCATGATCCCCTCCCCTCCGCTGGTCATGATCCCCTCCCCTCCGCTTCCCTCCGCCTCTCCCCCTCCACCTCGGCACGGCCCGTGTCACCCCTCACTCTGCATGCACGCCCGCCCTCAGGCGCTGCTGGGCGGCAACCTGGAGATGGCGGCACTCATGATGGACCCCGCGGTGCGTTGGCCGGGGGGTCCTGGGAGGCTGCGGGCGGTCTCCGGTCTGAGAGCATGAGCCGGGGCAGCAGGCCGGAGCCTGGCTGTCAAGGGCATTGGCAAGCGCGTTGGCAAGGGCATGTCCTTGATGGACCCCGCGATGCGGAGGTCGGGGGATAGCAAGCAGCAGGCAGGGGCAGGGGCAGGGGCCGCGGCCCCTGCGGGGCTCGCACGCCGGTGCGCCGCAAGGCGCGGCCGCCGGCTTTGCTGCCTCCCCGCTGCCTGCCCCAACACCCCCTGCTCCACCCTTCGCAGGGGTACGGCAGCGTCGTGCCGCTGCTGACTCGCTCCCCCGCTCCCCTGCTCCCCTGCCCCCCTGCCCCATCCCACGGCCGCGCCCCCCGCAGGAGTTTGACGACTTTGTGGCGGGCGAGCCGCCGCTGCGCCGCCTGCACCTGCGGACCATGTTCCGCGCGCGGCTACTGGTCAACAGCAACCGCTTCTCGTACATCATGCTGGCCATCATCGTGGCCAACACCGTCTTACTGGCCATGGAGTACGACGGCATGAGCGAGTCGTACTCCAACGCGCTGGTACGGCAGTACGCCCGCGGTGGCGCCCCGCCGCTCAGCCAGCCCTGCCGCCGCGTGCTGCCGCTGCGGCGTGCCGGCGCCCCGCCCTGCCGCTGCCTCCCATTGCTTCCACCTCCCAACAACGTCCCCCATTCTCGCGCCGCTCGCTCCCCTATCCCGCCCACCAGACCATCGGCAACTACGTCTTCACGGGCCTCTTCACGCTGGAGATGGCCATCAAGCTATTTGGCATGGGGCTGTGGGACTACATCAAGGCAAGCGGCAGCGGCCGCACCGGGGCTCATGGGGCTCAGGGGGCTCAGGGGGCTCCTGGGGCTCCTGGGGCTCTGGGGGCTCATGAGGCCCGTGCGCGCGCCGGGTTGATGCCGGGGTAGTGCCTGCCGGGCTGGGGATGTCCGGAAGGGGCAGCAGTGGCCTCAACACCTCCCGCGCTCTCCCCCGGCTATATGCCACCCGCCGCCACCGGCTGTGAGCCCCTTGCCTGTCAGAGCCCATGACTCGGGAGTCATGGCTCGGAGTTGGCAGACTAATTGCGTATGCCCGCGGCGCCACGATCGTCCTTTTCCGCGGTCCGCAGGACGCCTTCAACCTGTTCGATGCGGTGGTGGTGCTCATGTCCTGGATCGAGATCCTGCTCAGCGTGCTCAGCTCCGCCACCTCCCTCAAGTGAGCGCCTGGGCCGCGGGGCCGCCGGGGCCGGGGGCAGGCTGTGGAGGGCCCCGGGCGTTAAAGCTCCGAGTGCGTGTGTAGGCGCGGGTGGCCGAGCGCCGCGTAAGGGCGGGCATGGCACCCCTCACGGCAGCGCCGTCTCGCGCCCCTCACGCCCGTCGGCGTCCGCACGAGCGCCTAGAGCTGCCCAGCGCGCGTCCTTCCCTCCAACGCATCAGGGCACCGCCCCTTTGGAAATCCCACGCCGTTCCCACACGCTGCTCCGCTCCCATCCGCATTGCAGCGCGCTGGCCGCGCTCCGCGCCTTCCGCGCGCTGCGGCTGCTCAAGGCCTTCCGCTACCTGGGCCCGCTGCGCAAGATAGCGACCATGCTGCTGGCGGCCTTCAGCAGCTTCGCGGCCATCGCCGTGCTCATTGGGCTGTTCTGGGTGAGCGACACGGGCGGGCCGGAGTGGGGCATGGCCAGAGCCCGAGCCGTGGCAGTGATGCGAGGGGCCCTGGCCTTACTGGGCGGCCTGACTTGACGCAGGCTGGGCCTGTGGGACCTGGCGCGCGAGCCCATTGCATTTGCATTTGGAGCCCTGACACGTGTTCCCGCTCTCGCGCTGGCCCGTGCGCAGATTGTGTTTGCCATCGTGGGTCTGCACGTGTTTGGTGCGCTGCCGCTGGAGCGCGAGCCCTACCCCAACTTCGACACCTTCCTCAACTCCCTCGTCACCACCTTCAACGTGAGCGGCTCCTCCTCGGGGCGGCAGGGCCGCACGACGCCTGCTGGCCGACGCGGGTCGGCGCACGACGGGGCTGCCCCGCCCCCTGCACGATGCTGTGGCAGCGGCCGCCTCTCGGGTACTTGCGTTGCCCTGCCCCGTGTCCCTCCAGCTGCTCGCGCTGGGCAACTGCACGGCCGTGCCCCATGCTGCCATGCACGATGCGCAGAACGCGGTGCTGTGTCCGCGCTCACGTCGCTTTCACCGCTCGCGGCCCTTCAGGTGCTGACGCTGGAGAACTACCAGGACAACATGTTTAACACGGTTCGTGCCTCCAACTTTGGCGCCGCCGCTTTCTTCGTGTCCTGGATCCTGGTGGGCAAGTACATCCTGCTCACGCTGTTCCTGGCCGTCACGCTCGAGGCCTTCGAGGCCAAGTACGAGACGCAGGTACGGCGCAGGCCGGCGGTCGTGCCGCACCGCGCTGCAGGGCAGCGGCTTGCGGGGCTCGCAACCTCTCGTCGCCCGCTCACGCCTGCCCGGTTTCTCTTTGCGCCCCTACAGGGGCCAAACACAAGCTGGGCGAGCCGCATGCGCAGCGCCATGGGCAGCGCCGTGGGGTCCGTGGTGGGATCCGTGCGGCGTAGCATGGAGGGGCGCGGCAGCCGCCGCTCCTCAATCGGCGGCTCCATTGCCGCCTCGTCGGGCATAGCGACGCCCACGGAGCGCCCGCCGCCGCTGCCGCCGCCGCCGTCGCTGCCCATGATCGTGGCGGCCATGGCAGCGGCTGGGCACCCCGTCGCTCCCCCCACCGTGCCGCCGCCGGCGCCCGCCGGCCACCGGGGCTCGGCTGCGGAATGGTCGCGGCCGGCGCCTGGCGCCGACGCCAGCGGCGGCGGTGCCGTCAACGGCAGCGGCAACATCAGCGCCGACGGCGCCGTCGCCATGTACGACAGCGCCAGCAGCACCCACGCCGTCCCCATCGGCGGCGCGCCTGACTCGGCGGCGCCGGCGGCCGGCGCCACCAGCAGGCGCTTGGCGCCAGGTCCTCTTGGGGAAGCCACGGAGCGAGAGCGCCGCGGCAGTCGCAAGGGCGCTGCCGGCGACGCGGGTGGTGGCAGCGGCAGCGCCGCCGCCGCCGTCAGCCCTTACATCTTGCCGGTCTCGTCCCCTCGCGGTGCGGCCGCCGCCGCCGCCGCTGCCGCGGCTAGGCGCTCCTCGCAGCAGGGCCGAAGCGCTAGCCAGCAGGGCGACCTGCCCCTGGCGGCGGCAGCGGCGTCAAACCCGCCGGCGGCGGCCGCGCCGCCGCCGCCAGGCCTAGCCTACCTCCGCGGCTACGAGCAGCAGCAGGCCGCCAAGCGCAGCCCTCGCGGCGCCACTTCCAAGGCCGGCAGCGGCGTAGGGTCCGTGACACCTCGCTCGCAGGCCGCTGCGGCGCCGCCAGCGCCGCAGGCCCCGCCGCCGTCGCCACCACCGCCGTCGCATGCCCCAGAGGCGCCACCACCCGCCGAGGCCGCCGCCGCGGCGCCCCAGCTCGCGCGTGCGCCCTCGCCGACTGCAGTAGTTGACTCTGCCGCGGCGGAGCCGTCAGTCGGGCCCAGCCGTACACCTGTCACGGACTCGTTCCGGGCTCGGCTGCCCTCAGAAGAAATGAACCAGACGGTGATGCCGTCATTCCGGCCCGGCACGGGCAGCCGTACCCCAGTGACGGACTCATTCCGGGCCCGGCTGCCCACACGTGACCTGGAAGCGTACGAAGATCGGTCCACGCCGACGCCGCGAGGCCCTGCGCGCGCGCCGTCGCCGCCAGCGCAGCCTGCGGCCCCGGTCCCGCCGCTGGCGCCACGCCCACCCGCCGGCCGGCCGCCGGCGCTGCGGCTGGCCGCCGGCGGCACGGCGACGGCGGTGAGGGCCCGCACGCCGACCGAGGAGCTGGAGGAGGTGGTTGGGCTGCTGGAAGGGCCGCCGGTGCTGCCGTCGCCGGCGGCGCGGCGGGAGATGGGGATGCTGCCGGCGCACGGCTTCACGCCGGCGCTGGCGTCGCTGGCGTCAGCGTCGCGCGATGGCGCCTCCGGCGCCGCCACAGCCGCCGCGGCGGCGGTGGCCGTTGCTGCTGCCGCGCAGGACGAGGCGGAGCCGGCGCCGTCTCTGCCGCAGCGGGACAGCGGGCAGCTCGTGATTGCTCGGGGCCTGGGTCGGCACAGTAGCATCGGGACGGGTCACGGTGTAATCCACGCCGCCACGGCCGCAGCCGGTGGTGGCAATGTGGCACCGGCGCCGCCAGTGGAGGACGGCGAAGACGAGGCGCTGGAGGAGGAGGAGCGCCGCGCCGCCAGCATCAGCAGTCGGGCTACCGGCAGCGCGGCTGGCGGCGCCGCCGCCGCCTCGGTGGGCGGCGGCCGGCGGGCAAGCGCCGCCAGCGTCGCGACGACGCACAGCATGGTTGGGATTGACGATGACGATGATGACGACGACGGAGGCGACGGCGACGTCCTGTCCCGCCTCCGCCAGCGCGCCTCCGTCGCCAACGGCGCCGCCGGCCAGCCTACCCACATGCGGCCACGGCCGTACACGGCAGTGCCTGCCGGCGTGCACCATCACGCTCACTTTGCGCCGGACCCGACGGAGTCTCCACCGCCGACGGCGGAAGCTGTACCGGCGGCGGCGCCGGCGCCGGCGGAGCCGCCGCCTGTCCCGCGCGACAGAGCTGCGACGCCGCCAGCTGCGGCGCCGGCGCCGGCCACAACAAAGTCGCCGTCGCCGTCGCCGCCTCGGCCTGGCGACGGCATCCGAGGCCCGCCCGCGCTGCCGTCGCCGGCCTCGCCGGCGGAGGCGCCGGCGCGCGCCTCCGGCCAGCGCCGGCGCAGCGGGCTCAGCGGCGCGGCCACGTCCGACGGCGCCGCCACGTCCGACGCCCGCGGCGACAGCAGCGACGACGGTCAAGGCCTCATGCGCGATGACGACCCGCTCCTTGTGGCGCTGGCCGCGACGCGCGACAGGCTGCTCAGGTCATCGGCGACGGCGCCGCCGCTGAGGCAGGACCCGGCGCCGGCGGCGGCGGCGGCACGTGGCGCCCGCCCCAGCGCATCGCAGCGGCAGTCGCCGCAGCTCTTGCGCCATGTGAGCGGGCAGGCGCGCGGCCTGAGCGGCGTGACGGAGGAGGACAGCGCTGCAGGGGCTCCGCCGCCGGCGCCGGCGCCCGTGCCGGACCCCGCGGCGCCGTCGATGCGCCGAGCCAGCGCGGACGAGGGCGCCGGCGCCGGCGCGGCGGCAGCGCCCGGGCGCAACAGCATCAGCCCCGTCGGCTCCTCCACGCCGATCGCTGCGGCGCCGGCGCAGCCGCCGGCAGGCAAGTCCCCCTCCCCGACACCTGCAGCACCCCCGCCGCCAGCGGACGCTATGGCAACGCCGCAGCCGGAGGGGCCAGAGGGGCCGGCGGCCATCACCGCCGGTGCTGACGGCGCGCCGCCGGCTTACGCCGGCGGGCCGTCGCCGTTCGCCTCGCCCGCAGCCGCCATCTCGGGCCCAAGTGCCGCCGCTGGCGAGGGCACGCCGCGGCGCAATAAGGGCCGTGTGTCAATGGTGCTGCCGCCGGAGACCGCAATCCTTGGCGCGCCCGGCGAGCGGCCGTCGCCGGGTACGGCACGGTCCGGCGGCTACAACCGTACGGCATCGGACGCGTCGGGCCTGGCGCTGCTGGACGAGTCAGACAGCCTGGCGTCGTTTGCGACCAGCAGGGCCGAGACCACTGTGGAGGGTGCGCACGGGTACAGGGGTACCGCGAGGTCTGAGTGTGTTGGACCAGGGCTGAGGGCGGGGATGTGATTGGGGTGTATCACGGCAAGCTGCCCTCGGGCAACAGCCTCCTTCGTCGGACGCTAGTGCGTGGTTTAGACGCGGCATGCCGGGCCGCCAGCCAACGAGCGTTTACCGCCGTGTTGCCCTCGATCGCCTTTCGCCTCACCACGCCGCAGAGGAGCCAAGGCCCAGGGCGCGCGCCTCAGCCACCGGCGCGCAAGTAGGCGACGGCGCCGACGGCAAGGCACGCGGCAGCGTCGACGGCGTCGACGGCGCGGCGGCGGCGGCGGCCGACGGCGGCGGCGAGGTGGAGCTGGCCGACGGCGCCGCCGCCGATGGCGCCGCCGACAAGGACGGCAAGGGCCACAAGCACAAGCACAAGCACCACGACACGCGCATCCCGCTGGAGGGCAAGACGCTGTTCCTAATCGGGCCCGACAACAGGCTGCGCAAGAAGACGTACCGCATGGTGTACGGCAGGTACGGCAGGCGGGCGTGCCGCGGTACTCGGCGGTGAACTTTGGTCGTCGTGCGTGCACGGCGCCGCGGCGGAAGGCCGCTCCCGTGCGGGCTGGGCCCTGCCACAGTCGTCAGCACCGGCCTTAACCTCCCGGCGGTATCCCCGTTACTCCAACCCCTGCTGCCCGCCAGGCCTTTCGAGTACACGCTCTTCGTCATCATCGTCATCAACTGCGGTGAGCCCGCCACGCCACGCCGCGCCGCGCCGCAGACAGCCGCCAGCTCGCCGCCGCAATGCGCGGCTGCCAGCCGCGTCCCTTCCATCCCTGCCATTGCCAACGCCCCCCACGCGCCCCTGCCCCTCCCCTCCCCGCCCTGCCCCGCCCCAACGCCCCGCCC
>BDDC01000037.1:82986-139816 GCA_001662425.1 Chlamydomonas sphaeroides
CCCCACGTGCACCCCGGCTCGCCCCTGGACCAGTTCCTGTACTACGGCAACGCGGTGCGTCAGGGAACGGAAACCGCACCCGCCCTGACCCACGGGGCTGCCGCGCAGCCGCCCGCCGGCCAGGCCGACCGCAGCCCCCTGCTGCTCCTGTGGCCCCGCCTGCGGCCCGCCGCGTGTTGCGCTCAGCACGACGCTGCAGCGGCCCTGCTCGCTCCACCGCTGCCCCACGTGCGAGCCGCTGTACGCGCGCCCTCCGCTTCCGCTGTAGCCTGCCCGACGGCAGCCCCTGCGTTGCTCCGCGGGCGCTGTGCCCCCCGTGACCCGCTGCCTTGTGGCCCTCCTCCGCCCCCTCCGCCCCTCCTGCCGCAGGTGTGCACGGGCATCTTCACGGTGGAGCTGATGGTCAAGGTGTACGCGTGGACGTTCACGAGGTACATCAAGGACGTCACCAACCAGGCGAGTGGCCGGCGGCTGGTAGGGGGGGTGACCCGCACGGCGCTGGGCAGCTCGCCACGTGCCACGTGCCACGTGCCACACCGCAGCTCGCCACGTGCCACACCGCCGCCTGCTGTGTCCCGCCGCCCGACCCGCTCCAGCCACCGCTCTCTAACCTTTCCTAACCGCACCCTACCCGTTCCCCAACCGCTCCCCAAACCGCAGGTTGACTTCCTGGTGGTCGTGACAGGCCTGCTGGAGCTCTCGCTGACCGCGGTGGACCTCTCGGTACGGCACGACACGCCCGGCGTCACCCCGCTTGCCCTGGATGCTGTCACGCTGGGAGCGGACAGCCACGCCAGCCGCTGTATCCTTGCGCTCAGCCACCCAACCTGCCCACGGCCCTGCTTGCTGCCGTCCCTCCCCGCCCCTCACCCCATCCCACCGCCGCCCCTCAGGCCGTGGCCGCGCTGCGCGTGCTGCGCGCGCTCAAGCCGCTGCGGCTGCTGACTCGATCCGCCGGCATGCGGCTGGTGTTCAAGTCGGTGCTGCTGTCGCTGAGCGCCATGGCGCACGTGTCGGTGCTGTGCGTCATGTTCCTGCTCATCTTCGCCATCCTGGGCGTGCAGCTCTTCAGCGGCAAGCTGTACAGGTGCGCGTAGGGGAGGGGGCCGGTGGAGGGGCAGGGGAGGAGGGTGTGGGAGAGCGGCTGCCTTTGGATTGCGCGTCTGGGTGGGTTGCGGCGCCCGGCGCGGGTGCGGCAGCGGGGGCGCAAAGAGTGGCCGCAGCTGCCCTGCCTGCAGTGTCGCTCCCCTTTGGTTCGCGGCTTCTCAAGCACCTGTGCTAACCCAACCCCGTCCGCCGCTTGCTTCCGCCGCTCCGCAGCTGCAACGACGACACCGTGTCCGGCGTGGACACATGTGTAGGCAACTTCACGGACCCCGCCACCAACGCCACGCTCACCCGCGAGTGGACAAACATCTGGCCCAACTTCGACCACGGTGCGGCGGGGCCCACGCTGCTGGGGAAGCTGCGCGGGGGACAGGGCCGGCGCAAAAATTGACCCCTGGGGTTGGCACAGCGTGCGGGCGAGAAGGAACTTTCCCGCTGCCAACCGACACCACCAACCGCCAACCGTTTCTGTTGCAGTCGGCAACGCGCTCATGGCGTGCTTCGTGGTGGCCACGCTCAACGGCTACGCGGAGCTGATGCAGGCCTGCATGAGCGCGCCGCCCAACAAGGGCGAGCAGCCGCGGCTCAACGCCAACCCGGGCGCCTTTTTCTGGTGCGTAGGCCCAGGCCCAGCCAGGGACGGGTGCTGGGGGAGGCCCGCCGAGGGGCACGCCGGGTCCGGCTGGTGTTGCGCTTCTCGTTTGCTGCGTGCTGTCCCCTCGCTGCTGTCAGCTCACCTGTGTCCGCTGCTGCGGCCTCGCGCACCGCTGCGTCCCCGCCACCCGACAGGTTCGTGGGCTTTGCGGTGATCGTGGCCTTCACGCTGCTCAACCTGTACGTGGGAGTCATCTTCTCCCAGTTCAGCAAGATCCGCAACATGAGCACCACCGGCTCCGCCTTCCTCACCAGCAACCAGCAGGTGCGGCGGCAGCTGGTAGTGAGGTCCATGGACGGTGCTGTCGAAGTATGCGGCAGCAGGGCGCGGGGCGCTGTGTGCTGGGAGCCCGAGACCCCTCCCGGCAAAGCCACACCGGCCGCAGGCCGCTCGCCGCTCCGCACTGCAGCCCTCTCACGCCACGCCACGCCACGCCACGCCACGCCACGCCACGCCACGCCACGGTCGCACCCTCGTCCCGCCGCAGGAGTGGGTGGAGCTGAGCAAGATGGTGTTCCGGCTGCGGCCGCCAGAGAAGAGCGCGCTGCCGCGTGGCCGCATGCGGCTGCGCGTGTGGCGGCTGGTGCAGAGCGCCGCCTTTGAGCGGGTCATGATGGTGATCATCGTGCTCAACGTCATTCTGCTGGCCGCCACCTGGTACGGCCAGCCCGCGGCGGCGGAGTTCGTGCAGGTGCGTCCGGGCCCGGGCGGCGGCGGGGGCGGGCGAGCTGGGGAGCGGCTAGGCGGCTGGGCATGGGGAGCGAGAGGGAGGCAGGGCAGCGGTGGGAACGGAGGGAGCGCGGGGGCAGAGCCCACGGAGCGAGGCAGCGCCGCAAGGGGAGCACATAGGCGCGGCTTGGCCGCATAGCGCGAGCGGCCGGCGACCCGCTGCCTGGCCTACCCCTGACCCGTCGATAAAACCCAGTTGACCGCCGCGCCGCACCTGCCGACGGCAACCCACACACCCCGCAGGCCCAGCTCAACATCGCCTTCACCGCCATCTACGTGGCCGAGGCGGTGCTCAAGCTGTACGGCCTGGGCCGCAAGGTGTACTTCAAGGACCCCTGGAACCGCTTCGACTTTGTCCTGGTACGACTGCCGTACAGACGGCCGCGCCCACGCCCAAGCCGTGCGTGCCCTGCCGTACCTCACCACGCCTGCCCCTGCTCCGTTACTCCCGCGGTATTCCCCCTGCCTTCCCTGCCCACCCCCAACCCCGCCCCTCCAGGTACTGGCAGGCGTGCTCGATGTGGCGCTGTCGTACCTGCACACCGGCTTCCTGCGCGTGCTGCGCATATTCCGCCTGCAGCGCCTGCTGCGGGTCATGCGGCTCGTGCGCAAGAGCAAGGTGAGCAACCGCGGCAGGGCCACGGCGTCGCCTGGCACGACACGGGGGCTGCGGCAGGGGCTGCGTCTGCTGCGCCCAACCGCGGCTGGGCGGGCAGAGGCCTGAGCTGCCTGTATCAGCATGTGAACCTGGATCTGTACCTTGATCGCGTGATCGCAGGGCATCAAGACGCTGTTCCAGTCGCTCGTCATGTCGCTGCCGGCCTTCGGCAACGTCGGCGCACTCATCGGCATCTTCTTCTTCATGTGCGTCAGCGGCCGCCGGCCGCCCCAGGGGTTGGGCCGGGGCCGAACTGCCGCCGGCGTGGGCGCCCGTCTGCAGCGCTGTGGCCTGGCCACTTGCCCCTGCACCTGCCTAGCCCGCAAGCGCCGTGGCTGTCGTTGCTCATGCGGGCTTCTGTTTCTGACGCACGGCACCCCGCACCTGGCCCTGCCTGCCCCGCCCCTCCCTGGCCCCTGCCCACACAGGTACGCGTACGTGGGCGTGATGCTGTTCGCCGACGTGCGGCAGGACGACAACATGGCCATCAACTCCTCCGTCAACTTCCAGAACTTCCTGTACGCGCTGTCGGCGCTGTTCCGGGTGGCCACCGGCGACAACTGGACCGACGTCATGTACGGCTGCATGATCCAGGTACGGCAGTACGGTGGCTAGAGCTGGCGGGCCGTAGGCCGAACCGCCACTCCTGCCCGAGTTCTGCCTGCGACACGCCACGCTGTCCCCCAAAACCCCAATGCTGCATGCTTGTGGCATGACACGGGAGGCCCTTTCGGGTGACTGCATGCGTCATGGCCCTGTCTCCAACGCCCCCTCCCTAACTCCCGCAGCCGCCCGACTGCACCAAGTCCGCTGGCGACTGCGGCTCCTACCTGTCGGTGCCCTACTTCCTCACCTTTTTCCTCATCATCGCCGTCATCATGCTCAATCTGTTCACGGCAGTCATCATCGAGAACTTCGAGAAGACGCACGAGCAGGACGCGTGGAGGCTGACGCCGCAGGTGCGAGGTCGGAGGCTGCGGCTGGGGCTGGGGCCGGCAGCAGACGCCTGCTCGGGGTGCTCGGCTCGGGGCCCAAGTCCACGATACCTGCATCGTCGGCTCATGGCTGTTGCGGCGCGGCACTTCCGCCCACTCCCTCGTCACACCTCCCGCCCACCCTAGCGGTTGGCTCCTACCCCTGCTGCCCACGCCGCTGGTCCCCTTGCTCCACCCGGCTTCCCTCCCTCCCTTTCCCTCAGAACCTGGAGGACTTTGTGCTGCTGTGGTCCGAGTACGACGACGGCAGCGGCTCCATCGAGCCGCATGCGCTGGAGGAGCTGCTGCTGCGGCTGGACCCACCGCTGGGGCTGGGCCAGTACGCCGACAACAAGGAGGTCCTCAGGTGGGGCTGCTGAGGATGAGGAGGCTGCTGCCACTGCTGCTTGGGCATCGCACGTACGCCTGCCGTGCCAGCACGGACCGCCCTTGGGCGGCTGCCTCGATGCGAGGGCCTGTGCGTGATAGTGCAGAGGATGCTCCGCAGTCGGTGTCGGACATTCTCGCGCCTGCAAGGAGCCCACCTCCGCCGAGTTCCCCTCGCTTGACCCCACGCCGTCCCCTGCCGTACGATGTATGACAGGTTTGTGTACGACCTGGACATCCCGCTGGTGGCCGGCCGCGTGCCGTTCCACAAGACCGCCTTTGAGCTGGTCAAGCGGACTAGCCAGGTGGAGATCCCGCAGGGCCAGCTCAAGGTAAGGGAGGGCAGGGTAGAGGGGCTGGGGAAAGTGGGAGGGACGGAAGCACAAGGGGGCTTGACGCAGGAGGAGGGGCTGGGGAACCACGGGCTGCGATGGCGGCGACCGACGCGGGCTGTTGGTGTCAGCTGTATAACCGCTGCTCGCCACCTGACGCCCACCAAGCATACCCCGCCGTCCCATGCTCCCGCTGCTGCCGCCCTCCGCGTCCCTCCCCTTGTCCGCCTCCCTCCAGGCCCAGCTGGAGGCTCTGATCGAGGCCTTCTTCCGCGACCTCAACGCCGCGCAGCCCGACGAGCAGATGCGCTTCAACGTGGCCGTCAGCGTCATGCTCATCCAGGTACGGCGTATGGGGCAGGGCAGGGGTGGCGGCGGGGGCAGAGGTACAGGGCAGAGGTGCAGGGCCAGAGGTGCAGGGCAGAGGTGTGGGGGGGCACGGCAGGCCGCAGGCCGCTAGCGACGCGCCCCTGCAAGGTCGCTCCCCCAGGTGGGGTGAGGGTGCTACGCCACCTGACGGGGGGGCTGGGCTAGGGCCCGCCTGCGCCCGGCCGGCGCACCCAAATGCACCGAATTGTTGCTTCCAGTAACAGCGCTGACCGCCTCCTGACGTCCTGAGCCGTCCTGCCCAATGCCTGCTCAACCCGCCCCCGAGTCCAGCCCCTTCCCATCCGCTCTTCCATACCTGCCAATCCGGCGTTACGCCTAGGTTCCACGGCCCAACTGCTCTGAGCTAACACCCTCGGGCCGCCCGCAGCGGGATGTTCACTAGGCCCTGCGCGCTGGCCACCACTGCAGTGCCCCCCGTGACTTTCTGCTTCCTTACACCTCCTGAATCCGCCCCCGGACGCCCTCCCTCCCGCTCCCTGCGCAGCGGCGCTGGCGCACTCGGATGCGCGCCAACCGCATGCGCAAGAAGAAGGCCTGGCGGGCGGCACGGCGCCAGGGGCCGCCCTTTGACGCCCTTATGGCGCCCGAGCAGGCGACGGCCATCGCCGAGGCCTTCCGCCGGCACCAGGCCGCGGCCGAGGAGGCGGCCAAGAAGGCGGACGCGGCGCGGCGGGCGGTGGCGCAGCGGCGGGCGGGCGGTGGCGCAGGTGCGGTTCGCGGGCGGTGGGCGGCGGTTGGGAGGGACGCGAGGGGCGGTGAGGGAGCGCCGTGCGGTGGCAGCGCGTGCGGCCGTGCTGAGCGCATGCGCGGTTGGCCTGATCGTGACAGCGTGGTGCGTGTTGGTTGCCAAGATCAGCCCTTGCTTGCCCAATTGCAGGCACCAATGAGGAGAAGAAAGCCGCAGAGGCAGCGGCGGCGGCCGCCGCCGCCGCGCAGCGCTGGCGCTTCAACCCCACGCTCACGCCGGCGCCGCTCCGTGGCGCGCTGGCCGCGAGCGCCGCCGCTCACGCCGTTGCGTCCCGGCCCGACGGGTTGTACGGCAGGTTTGTACGGCTCATGTCCATGGCCCGCCCCGGCGGCGGCGGCTTGGAGCCGGGCCCTGGTGGCGCCGCTGCCGCCACTGACACCGTGGAGGCCTTTGCGCCGCCACGTCGTATGAGCAGCGGCGGCGCTGCCGAGGCCGCGAGCGCCTGGGGCCTCATCCGCGGCGTGCGTCGCATGCTGACTAAGAACCTCAGCAGCACCAACCACCGGCACAGCAACCGCCGCCGTAACGCGACCGGCGCCGCCTCGGCCGCGCCGTCAGAGGACGGGGAGGGCGGCGGCCGCGGTACTGCCAGGCCCAGCGACTCGGGCGCTGGTGCTGGCGCCGGAGATGCGGCTGAGGACGGCGGCATGCTGCGCCGCTTCTTGCGCCAGACCACGGCGTGGATGCGGGCGCCCAATGCGGAGCAGGAGCAAGGCCCGCCGCCGGAGCAGGAGGCGGCGGCGATGGGCCGCGTGCGGCGCGGCGGTAGCGCGACGGCGGGCACGGGGCGCGCGCGGCGCGCAAGCTTACGGGAGGGCGCCGGCGAGGAGGACGCGGCGGCGGATCCGGCCACGCGGCGCATGCAGGCTATGATGAAGTGGGTCGGGGCGGCTGCTGGGGGCCGGGGCTTGGAGGATGGGGCGGCGGCTGCTGCGCTGGGCCGTGGGCCGGGATGTGGGTCTGGATGTGGGTCGGGATGTGGGTCGGGACGCGGGTCGGGATGTGGCATGTGGGTCGGGCTGCGCCCTTGTGGCGCAGCACCGGCCTTGAATGGGGCATGCTTGGCCGCCTCGTCGTCTAACCATACTCTGTCCGCACGCACGTATGCCTGCTGCAGGTTTGCCCTGGCGGCCAGCGAGCTGACGGCAGCGGCTGCCGTGGCAAAGCAGGAGGAGCGGGCGCATCTCATCATGAGCACCCGGCGGCGGATCGGCTCGGCCCCGGGGGCTTGCGGCCGCGAAGGAAGCGACAGCGACCGCGAAGGCGACGACGACGAGGAAGGTGACGCTGCCGCCGCCGCTGTCGGCAGCAGGACGCGTCGCAGCAGCCGCAGCAGCCGCAGCAGTGTCGCAGGCGCCGGCGGTAGCGACGACGACGAAGGCGACGGTGGCGACCGAAGCAGCCGCCGGCAGCAGCGCCGCCGGGGAGCGCATCGTATCAGCAATGGCGGTGGGGCCCAACCGGCAAGGCACAGCTCCAGCGGCGTGGCAACGACCGGCAACCGCCGCGTCAGCTACAGCGGAGCCCCAACGGTGCTGGGAGAGCCAAGTGGCGCCAGCGAGCCGCGCGGCGAAAGTGGCAGCGACGGCGAGGGTGAGGCCAGCGGCCGCTTCCGCCGCGACCAGCAGCGGCGCAGCAGCGGCTGGAGCAGTGGCCGCAGCGGCCGCAGTGGCCGCAGCGGCCGGAGCGGCCGGAGCGGTCGGAGCCTGCGCAGCGCCATGGCGCGCCGCACCGAGTGAGGCGGGAGGGAGGGAGCGTTGCGGAATGCGACTAGGAGTGCGCTGTGGAGTGAGTGGCGGCGGGCGGCTCGCTAGCACACGTGTGTTCGCCAAGCAGCCGAGGCCCAAGGCTGTGCCCGGCGGCAGTGGCGGCCTCTGGCACTTGCGCAGCGCAGGAGCCTACAAACGAGCGGACTTACTGTGGGAGAACCTGCATGGCAACTGAACTCAGTACGGCTGCTGCCGCGGAATGCACTCGCGCCGTTGGCGGCCTGTCGAGGGCGGGCGTGCGGGCGGCAGGCGGCTGCACCTGGGGGCGTGAGCGTCGGTTTGTGGGGGCCTTAAATAAGCTCGCTTGCGATCTGCCGGGGACTGCGAGTGCTGCCTGCCCGACAATGCTGTTGTGGGTCGGGATGTGGGTTTGGGCTGCGACGTGAGCCGCCATGTGGGTCGGGCTGGGGGCCGTGGGCTTGGCAAGCTGCCTTGTGGCAAGTGGGGTCTGCCCGCGCTCAGCTCCGCAACGGCAATGCATGGCCTCAGCTCGAGGGGGCTTGCAAGCACGCGGCGGCGCGTCAATAAGGCGCAGCAGCGCCCCTTGTTGGGGCGGCGCGTTGCGAGGCCTGTATGGATGGACGTGAACATGATGTGGCGTTGGTGCACGTGGCGGCATGCGGTTGTGCTCCACTGCCCCCGTGTTGGGTGTGGGTCATCAGCCCATCGTTGGGCCGGCGGCGTCCTTGGGGCCAACACAGGCCCCTATATCTCTGGTGACACAACCAAAAAGGCATTTATGCATAAGCGCGAGCGATGCAATGGCAAGCGTGCGATCAAGTTCGTGTGGCGAGTTGGGGGGCCGCGGCAGCGCTCGGCACCAAGGGAGTCTCCTGCTTGGAACGCTTGGGTATGGCTGGACAGCTGCCGTGGGTGGGGGCGCAGCGGCGCCTCGGCTTGTGCCGTACGCTGCACGCTTGCTGTAGGATGGAATGGGCACGTTAGGCGCACTGGTGTCACGACACACTACGTGCGTGGCGAAGTACAGCACGCTGCCATACGGGCAGCGCGAGGCGTGTCGGAGGGACTTGATGTAAAGCGCGTGATGCGGTGCCGAGTGCGCGTTGCGTCTTGAAGCGGCCGCAGCGAGGGCAGGACGGTAGCGGACAGCAGCTCGAGGGCATCCGGCCTGGTCAGAGAAACCAACGTGCCTGTGCGCGAAGCAGCATTCAGGGGGCCCAAGTCCCTCCACAAAGGGGGCGCCACGACCCGCTACTGGGGGGCGCCGCCCGTCCGGCGATGTGGGTCGGACTGCGGGTGAAGGCTGGGATGTGGGTCGGACTGGGGTTGCGGGCTGGGACATGGGTCGGCATGTGGGTCGGGCTGTGTGCTGAGCTGCCATGGGCTGGGCACCTGTTGGGCGGCTGGGGCGGCCTCCCCTGTGCAGGACCTCCTGGCCTACTACTTCGACCCCCGCCAGAGCAAGAAGCGGCTCAAGGTGTACATCCGCAAGCAGCGGGGGCTGCACCGCGAAGCCGTGCGGCTGACTGGCGGGCGGCCCAAGGACGAGGTGGTGGTGGACTGGGGATGCGGCAGCGCCGGGTGGAACTCGGCGATCCGCCGCCAGGGCCAGCTGCCTCGCAAGGAGTTCGTTCGGCTGCTGTACGAGCTGTATGTGCGGCACGTGGTCATCATTAACGAGTGCCGCACCTCGCAGGTACGAAGGTTGGGTGGGCGGTGGCGTGTGCAGTGCATGCCTGCTGGGAAGGGAGCATGTGGTGCTTGCTCAAAGCCTCACGGAGCGTGCGCGGCCCCTGCCCTACGCCCCAGGTCTGCAACAACTGCGGGTGCGGCCAGCTGCCTGCGAGGGTGCTACCTGGGGCGCGGCGTGCGCATGGCGTGCAAGTCTGCCAAGGCTGCGGCACGACATGAGTGAGTGTCGCGGGGTTATGGATGGATGCATGGGCGGCCGGGTGAATGGGTAACTATCACCAGCAGCGGGACTGCGCGGTAAAAACACCGGCAGCGTAATAGCACGCTCCTGCCCACCCCCTCCTCCCCCCGCCAGACCGTGGCCTCAACGCTGCTCTTCACATGCTGCTGCTGCTGCTGCTGCTGCTGCTGCTGCTGCTGCTACTGTGCCTCCAGCTGCTCGGGGCTGAGCGCCCGGCCTGCTTCCGCCCTGGCGGCGGCGGTGGGCCGGGCGGCGATGGGCCGGGCGGCGGAGGCGGGGGTGGTGGTAGCGGCCGCCGCAAGCGGCCGCGACACAGCGAGAGCGGCAGCAGCGACGACGTGCATTGGGAGATATGGTCCTGCCGTTTCAGGCAGATCGGGCGGCTAGGTCCGGCCCGTTGGGTGAGGGCACGGATGTCGGTGTGCCCTGGACCCCTGAAATAGCCCCAGCTATGACCGCATGATGACCGGCGATGTGCGTCTGGTCTGGGTGGCCTCTTTTGGGGCGAGCCATGCACCCATGCGCAGCTGAGACAGGCTTTGCATCCCTCTCCATTAGCACTCGGTCACGATCTGGTAGTGCGATGTGGGGTCAAGTAGAGCGCCAACCGTGCCGCTTGTGGGCACTCGCTTATTTGGTCAAGCGCACGCACACCGTTGGTGCGCCGGCCATGCGCAGCACGGATGCCCATCAGCGGCCGCCGCGATGCGAGGCCTGGATGGATGGACGTGACACTGCTATGGCGTTGTTGCACGTGGCGGCATGCGGTTGTGCTCCACTGCCCCGGTGTTGGGTGCGGGTCATCAGCCCATTGTTGGGCCGGGGGGCCTAGCGTTGAAGCGGCGGAGCCCTAGATGACAGTAAGAGCCTTTTTATCACGCGACACAACAGCGAGGCCATCAGAGACGTGCGCTACCGATGCGTCGGGAGACGTACGACGTCGTGGGCTTGCGGCATGGCTACACCACACCACCCGTCCGGGATGTGGGTCGGGCCAGCAGCTGCAACGCCGAGATTGTACTGTGTCAGGAGGAACCTAGTGCCGCCGGCGTGATCACAGACACCTTTCTGAGGCAGGGAGAGACCAAAAAATGGAGAAACCCGAACGAAGGCAGCTCGAGGCGTGAGGTGCTGTAGTTTGTACGCTGTGCATTCGCTACCGTGCGTTGAGCGGGGGGGACCAAGTGCAAGCGCCGTTACGGTAGCTGCGCGTGCTGTGTTTCAGTGGCGCTCCATAGCGCGGCGGCCAGCAGGAGAGCAGGCATCACCTGGGCCGCAGGCTGCCTGTGCCGCGCAGCCGCAGCAATACCGTAGCGCTTGGTCAAGTAACTGGCAGCGCCACGTCGCGCCGGGTGGGGGCAGGCCCCTTGCGTGGCACCGAGGGCGTCAGCCACAACCGCACTGCACCGCAAAGTACAGGATGGTGCATATGCTGCAAGCTCTGCTGCTGGCCGCGGCGTGACAGAGCGACCAATGCTGGGATGTGTGCACATGGCTCCCGTACTGGCGAGCGTCGCCTTTGATGCTTCCAGCCAGTGCGCACATGATGATGCTTTAATGTCATCGCGATCGAGAGTTGGCGCTGAGGGGAAGGCGCATGTGCAGTCGGGCCATGCAACAGTTGTCGACCATACAACCTGTCTTCCGTGACCTTAGTGCCTCAGTTTGCTATATAAGCCACATACCTTCAGCCCCAGAACACGTGCATAGCAGAGTTGGCTTCCACAAACTTCAACAACAAACATCTCCAACGCGGTTCCGTTATGGCCTGCAGTGTCCTTGTGCCTCGGTACTCGCCTCTGAGCTGCGGAGCTACATCCGGATGTCGGCGTCGCGGCGACGGGCTTGTGGCGCGCGCGGCCGGTAGCCCCATGCCCTCGTCGCGTGTCCCGACCCCGCCTAGCAGCGCTTCGGAGACGGCGACCAACGCGACCTCTGAAACGGGGCCTCTCGAGCAGGTGCGATTTTCGTCCTGCGAACGACTGGTCGTGGGCTGTCGCGCCCGGGACTCGTGTGACGCGGCACAAAGCCAGCCACGCACCCATTTTTTGCACTGCAACGCGTCCTGGCTAACGTTGACCTATTGAGCTCAGCAGTCTTGTTTACGGCATAGCGCGCCTAGAGCCGACCGATGTACACTGTGACATGCGCTCTTGAGGGTTCCCGTCGCCGCGCACTTCACTGCGGCGCACTCGTCAAAACAGCAAGTAGACCTGCAACTCGTATTAGTGAGCGACCTCGGCACCTCCGCGCACCTTCGTCCCGGTGCTGGAGCCCGCTCTCACGCGTTCACCTTCGTCCCGGTGCCCTCGCAGCCGCAAGCGTCCACCGCCTCCCCCTCCGTCGTGCGCGCGCTACGCGGTGGCAACCGCAGCATCCGCCTCCTGAGTGCCGAGAGCCGGCGTTTCGCCGACTGGGGACGGCGGGCGACGGCCTTAGCCACTGCCCTGGCGCTTATAACCCTGGTGAGCCCTGGCGCCCGTCGTTCCGCCTCCTGTCATTTCATGTAGCACCTACACGCAGATGCTGCGGCCAAGTACCTCCTCGTGTTTTGCCGTACCTCCGCTGCTACAGCCAGTGCCGCCCCCAATTGCCACCCCACACTCTCTGGCATCTGCCCTCCCACACAGGCCTTCTACGGCCAGGACCTCGTGTCGCAGCTGGGCCGCATAACGCAGCTTCCTGTCGACGAGGTCGACTACATCCTCTACTTCCTCATCGTCTTCTTCGTCGTGGACCTGATCGTGCCGCGCTCGCGCCTCCGGCAGTGAGCCTCCCTTCTACCGCGGCCGAGTAGCGACATGGTGCCGGTAGCGGTGCAGTCGGTGTACTGCGTGGCGGCTGCAAGCAGCTCAATCAGCAGCGGGCTGCTGGTGCACGGCGGCCTCGCGTCGTGCGCCCGCTGGGACGCTCTGGCCGTGCACAATCGTGCGCGTTGCCGGCAGGTGTAGTGCGTCGTCTTTCGTCCAAGGGCTGCTTTTAGAGCATCGTCTGTGTGCGTGTGTGCCGTATTTCACCGGCGAGCGTCCAGCTGTGTACCGTATGTGCAACTGGGGGCGGCTGGCGGCGGTGCGTCGCCGCCTCGTTTCGTATTGCACCGCGCCGTACTTGGCTCTCCGGCTTGCGCTCGGTTTGCCATTGCGCGTTTTTGAAGCGCCTTCCAACCGACTAGGCTATGATTGTACGTCTGGGGCCAGGCAGGCGAGTGGGGTATGCTAGTAGCTATGAACCGGACTCGACAGAGCGTCTACCAAAGCCTGCGTCTGCAGCTGTTCGGCCTGTGGCTGTTGGTGTTGCGCTGGCGGCACGGCAAGCGAATGTCCGGCACGAAGCTGTGGTGGGTGGGGTCGGTCGAACGGCGAAGCGGGAAGGAGGGCGCGTAGCAGGTTTGGGGGTACCTGTGAAGTCAACGGCGCCTTGTGTGCGGGTATTGTGCCCGGGCCTTTTGCCCGACCCACATGCCCGACCCACATGGAGGCGCCGTAGTTGCATCACGACTGAAGAGCTGTTACATCACCTGGGGTCGTGGGGCTGCATCGGAGTGAAGAAGTTTGCGCCACCTCTGCTTTCGGCGCAGCTGCCGGGGGTGGGGCGCGGTGGGTGGCGGCCTTTGTTTGTACTATGCACCGGTATCGGCGCGGCGCCGCGGGCGGGTGCGGCGCGGCGCGGCCGTCTCGTTGGCGCGGTGTGCCTGTTTGATCGTGGAGCCGCATGCGCCCGCGCTACATTGATTCTTGTCTGCTGCTCCTGCTGCTGTCGTGGCTGCCGTTGGTGGCAGCGGCCGTCTTGGGCCGGCGATGGCGCATGTGAGAGGCCCCGCCGCCCAAACCCTAAGTGCCTCAGGGCCCGTAACTCGCGCGGCCTCGGCCATGCGGTTGCGGGCTCCGCCGCACATTATGTTCGTTGGGCACATATGTATGATTTCGTTTCTGTGTCGTTCCACCGGCCAGCTGCTGCCGGTCGCGTAGGCTTTGCAAGGCGTCCACCCAATCAACAGCACGGCCTGCTGGCGGTGGCGCTACGCTGTGCGTGTGTGTGCTTGTGTGGCAGTCCGTCTGCCCGTCGCCCTCTGCGGCTGGGCATTGCTGGTCAGGATGGGCTCTGTGCGTGCACGCAATAAGGGGCGGCCGCGCTGCGCCGGCTGCGGCCGTGTTGCGCGATGACCGCCCCGTTACGCTCTGCTGTGCCGCCGGCCACCTGTCGCCACGTGTAAGCCTTTTTGCGTCACGAGGCCTCACGGCGCAATTGAACCACACCCATGTGACATAGAATGGGACTGCCGGTCTGCCGGTCTACAGCCAGTCCAGCTACCCACCAACAAGCCGGATTGCAGCGAAGCCCACCACATGTACATGTCCAGGCCATGCACGAGACTTTATTCGCAAAAATATTATAGCAACGCCCTGAGTGCTGGCTGCACTGCAAGCTGCCCTGACGGCCCTAACATGTCCTAGCAACTCGCCAGCTCAGCCACGTCAGGAGGCCTCCTGAGCCACGTCGCCCATGAGCAACTGCTTCTACCCTTCGTCCGCACGCCGCGCGGCGTTTCACAGCCAAAGCACGCGCAAACTGCTTGTGGATGACGCCCACTGCGAGGACCCAGGCCTGGCGCCTTTCAACACATCTCCCGTTGGCTCAGGAAGGGCTGGCCTGTCGCCCGTTTCCACAAGCGCCCCGCCCTGCTCTGCCACGCCGCTAGTCCCCTACCTGCTGTCAACACAAGCAGCGCTCCAGCTCAGCCCGCATCGTTCCTATCCGCCACACAAAATGCGCATCCAAAACAAAAGAAGAAACGCGAACGAAAGCAGCACTCTTGCCCAGCACCTGGAGCCAGCAGCATCTTCTGGTCTCAGCCGGCCGAGCCTGCCAGCCCAGGCTGCCGCTCGCCCAGCGACCCTCCAGCGGCCGCGGCCTACGCCACACCCCGTGGCCTTACTCGGCTCAGCACCCCTGCCCTATCCGGGGGCGGCGCGTTCGAAAAGCGACTCGCCGACAACCCCGCACCCATTGGTCTGCATGGCTGGGCCACGTTTGGGCAACCATGCCATTCCCAACACCTCTCGTCTGCCCCCGCGGCCCCTGTCCCCACCCATAGCCCCGTACCCCGCCCCAAGCCGCTCGCCCCCCTGCGCCAGCCCCCACCGAGTGCCCCTCTGCCACGTGAGTCAGCCCCCCAAGCTGCTCCTGCGTACCAGGGTCCACCGTGCCGCCCCACCGCTGTTCCCCGCCAGCTGCCTGGCACAACTCGTGTATCGTGTCCCATTAGTCGTGTCCTTCATCGAGGCGTCGTTCATCGGCGGCCTGTGAACCGCGCGTTCTCGCCAGCCGCCAGCCCCCTGCCAGTGCCGCGTCCCGGTCCCCATCACTGCAGCCGGCCGCATGCGTCTCCACGCTCGGAGCCCGCCGCCATGCCGTGTCCCCTGTCCAGCCCGCCGCGGCTGGGTGGCACGAGCAAAGCCCACCCCACCACAGCGGCCGCTGCAGCAGGGCCGCCACGCGCCCACCAGCCACGCGCTGGACGGCTGTCCACGCCACCCCGTGCAGCCGCTGCCCAGCCCAGGCCGGACTGCATGGCTCAGCCCAGGCTCAGCTGCATGGCCTGAAAGATGGGCTGCCGGCACATGGGGCACTCGCCTCCGCGCTTGCGCACCGCATCGAGGCAGCCCATGCACAGCACGAAGTGGTCGCAGGGCAGCAGCAGCACCGACCGCTCCGTCTCCATGCACACCACACACAGCCCCTCGTCGTCGTCGCCCTCGCCGCCGCCGCCGGCCTTGCCAGCGCCTCCCGCCTCAGCACCGGACTCGGCTGCGTCTGTGTCCTCATCGCTGCTCACCTCCTCCTCCTCCTCTTCCTCGTCGTCGTCGTCGTCGTTGGCGGCGGCGGCGACGCTGGGGTAGCTGTTGGCAGTTGGGAAGGGCAGCGGTCGCGGCGGCTCGCGCGCAGCCGGCGGCGGCAGCGGCGGCGGCTCGGTCATCAATGGCGCCGGAGGTGGTACATGGGCTGGGAGCACCGCCGCGACTGCATACGGAATAGATGAAGGCGCCGCCGCCGTCGACGCTGGGTGCCACCATCGGTTGAAGAGTGAAGCGGCGGCGGCGTACGGCAGGCCTAGCAGCCCTGCCGAGTTACTCGGCGCCGCTGGCACCGGCGGCGGCATGGGCGCGGGCGCCACCCTGCCGGCGGCGGCGCCGCACTCGGCCTTTGCCTTCAGGCGGTCAAGCAGCCGCCCCCGGTCCGCTCCGGACGAGGACAGCCCCGGCTGAGCGTCTTCCGCCAGCCCCGCACTCCGCAGCGACGCCAGCACCTCCTCAACCTCCTCCTCCTCCTGCCGCTCCCACTCGGCGGAGCCCTGCCGACCGCGCTCGACGCCACCAGCCGCGGATGCCGCACCGCGCCGGCCGCCGCTGCCCTGCCGCCGGCTGCGCGCCCGCGCCTCGGCCGCAGCTCGCGCCTCGGCCGCGGCTGCCTCGGCTGCCGCCGCAGCAGCAGCACGGCGCGCAGCGCGCGCCTCGAGCCGCTCCCGCACAGCAGCCTCGGCGGCGGCCTTGGCCGCAGCTGCCGCCGCCGCCTCGGCCGCCTTCTTGGCCGCCTCCTTCTCCCGCCCCTTTCGGATCTTCTCCGCCCGCCGCTGCCGCTCACCCTCCTGCTCCGCCTTCTCCACCTCAATTTCAGCCAGCAGCGCCGCCGCCATCGCATGCGCACGGCCCTGAGCTTCAGGGTCCACGGGCGCCGCCGGCGCCGCTGCCGCGGCGCCGCGGCCGCCACGACCGCCGCGGCCGCCACGGCCGCCACGACCGCGCCCAGCACCCGGCACTGCCGGCTGCGGCTGCGCAGGCTGTGGCGCCTGCTGCGGCGGCGCTGCTGGCGTGGCAAGGTCGATGACTGGCGCGCTTGCGGATTCCGAATCAGATAATGCTGCAACTTGAACCGGCGTGCCCTCCCATCCCTTGACGGGCACCCAGCGCAGCGCGCCAGCCCGACTAGATCCGGCGGCGGCCGCGGCGGTGGCGGCAGCGGCCGGCGCTGCCAAGCCCTCCGGCCGCTTTCGCGCGGGTGGACGCAACCGGGCGCCCGAGGCCTCGTCCCCGCTGCTGTCGTCGGACACGAGCGGCGGAGGTCCCTCGTCGGCGCCAGGGGCAGCTGCGAGCCAGCTGATCGTGGCTTGCGCAGCCACCGGTCCGTGGCCTTTGAGCTCGAGCTGGATCTCGGCCTCAGTCGGCAGCCAACGGCCGCGGCGCTCGGCTTCGGTGATGAGCGGCGGCATCGGCCCATCCACGTCGCCGTCATCGCCGTCGCCGTCGCCGCCGTCAGGGCTGCTAGCGGCGCCGCCACCGAGGTGCCGCCGGGCCCTGAGGCGTCGACGAAGCGCTAGGGCGCCGCCGGTGAACACGAACGGTGGGCTGGAGGTGTCAGCCGCCGCGGAAGGGGTGGAGGGGCCTGCAGAGGGGGCGGCGGGGGCTGCGGACGGGGCTGCGGAGGGGGCTGCCGCAGGCGGCGCCGCGGGAGCGGAGCCGGGTTCCAGCACCCCGCTACCACCACTGGAGGAGCCACAGGCAGAGGCTCCATCCCTATCGTTGCCGCCCAACGAAACTCGTGAGGAGCGAGTGGCGTCAGCGGAGGCGCTGGCGTCGGCTGCTGTTGTGCTCGTAATCGGTCGTTCCCCCGCTTAAGGTCGCCGTTGGGTGCTATCCTTGACCTGCGGCTGTGCTTTCGCTGGAGACGTGGTAGTAGCTTGCCGTGGCTCGGCGGGAGACCGCGTGGCGTTTGCTGGGGCTGGGGACTTCGGGGCCCGCGAGGCGTTCGGCGGAGCAACCACGCTCGGCGAGGACCGAAGTATCTGGCATAGGCCGTCCCAGCTCTGGGCCC
Organism: Chlamydomonas sphaeroides; assembly: GCA_001662425.1. NCBI lineage: Eukaryota > Viridiplantae > Chlorophyta > Chlorophyceae > Chlamydomonadales > Chlamydomonadaceae > Chlamydomonas > Chlamydomonas sphaeroides. Next base: position 100,499 of record BDDC01000037.1, read on the forward strand.
ATGCGGATGGTGTGAGCCCGGGAAACAGTCGAGCAAGAGAGGCACGCAGAAGCGCAAGCAAGAACCGCAGCAGGCGGGTGACGGGCGAGACTTTCACCTGCGCATGTGATGGGAGCGCAGGGTTTAATGGCGGTGGGGGTGTATCTACGTCATGGTTCATTTGCATGGTGCGAGCGATCTTACCGGTCTTGCTTTCGCTGCGGGCGCTGCAGCGGCGACAGCCACGCGCGCCATTTCGAGGATGAGCTCTTGTGGGTCGGCGCCGACTACAGCAATGCTAGTTACTTAATGTATATAAGCTGAAGAAGGCGACTGCGCCTATACCCGACGATGCTGGGCACAGTGAAGAGCCCCGAGCCTGAGCACTCGAGCCCCGATGGCAACAAGTCGCCGTTTAACTCAGCAGCAGTACACTGACCGTGTACGCGTGTGAGAAGCAGCCGTCCTGAGGGCCACGGGTCGGCACGTACCACCGATAGATTGCCCCCGTCCCATTGCCGCAGCTGCCAGATTGAGGAAGTCGCTCCGCGCTCAATCCACCCAATATTGAAAGGAGCCGATCAGCATCGCTTACAAGCTCTGCCTAGTCCCACTCACCACGGACCCCGGCGCCGCACAGCGGACCGGGAGTCCGGGAACCAGCGTTTGACCCTTTCAAGGCGTCACTCGTTTCTTTTGTTCTTCGTTGCCCGCCCGTGTGCCACGTCCAGATGCCAATGCCCACAGCATCGGTACTAGTCAAGTCCAGCTGCGACCAAGCGCAAAAGCAGCGCAAAAGCAACGTCACAGCCCCGCACGTGGCAGGCTGGCGGCCCAGCGCGATGCCGGCGCCCCTGGTACGCCACACTGTTGCCCTAGCCCGCATGCGAAGAAGAGTACCATAAGTCAACGTCATAGCAGCTAGAACACCACTTTTTGTGAGAAGTTAAGGGCCCCCGGCGTCCAGGGCACCGGCAGCCCACCCAACACACCACGGCGCCACCGCGCCGAACCACGACAACACTCAGCAGCCGCTGCCGTGCTCAGTACCGTACTCCACGGCCCTGGCGCATTCAGCGCTGCACTGCGCTCAGCTCACCTAGCGGGCCCGCGCATCAGTAGCGGCCACCCAAGGACGCACCAGGACAACATCCAAGCGCCACACGTTATGTTTCCACCACCGGCCGCTATGCCCGACACGCCACCAAGCCACGCCTGCCATGCTAACCACGCTGTCGGTCTCGAGATCCGCCGTCCGGATGCAGGCCATACCAGTGCACAGAAACAGACACACGCGCCCCTAGATACACGCCGCTCTCCTCCGCAGAAAGAAGAGCCTAGATTCTAGTATTGCACAGCAGGCGGCCGCTAGCGCCTGTGGCGCCGAGTGGGTGTCGAATGCGCCCGCCCGCCCGGTGCCGTCCGGAAAGCAGTGCAGGAATGCCAGGTTGTGCCGGATGTCGTGTGGCCCCGGGCGCTATAAGCCGTGCCCGTCTTGGCCGCTCCGCCGCAAGCCCGTGGCCCTCGCGGGCGCTCGCCCCATAGCAGCGCAGCCGCGGGGCGCCAGGCCCCGGCGGCCCTGCCTCCCTTGCCCGCGAGGCCCGCCAAGTGTGTGTCGATACCGATACCGATGCCGCATCAAAGCCATCAAGCTGTACGTCGCCACAGCATGCGGCTGCCCGCAAGCTGTGCGTGTGCCGACCTCGCGACCGTGCCAGCGCGCGCCGTGCCAAACCAACGGCGCACGCCCGCGACAGCGCCGCGGGCCCTTTCGCCTCCCGGTGCGTCTCGGCGCCCCCTCCACGGCTCGCCGTCTTCCCCCGCCGCCGTGGGCCCGCGCCTCACGGCGCCGTCGCCCGCCACCACGCCCCTCCCCCTCCTCCCCCGCCGCGCCTCATAGCGCGTAGCAGAGCTTGGTGTCAGTGCTGGCGAGCGCAATGCCGAACGCGCGCTGCAGCGAGAGCGGGTAGGTGAAGTCCAGCGCGAAGTCATCGCACTTTTCATCCATCTTGCCAAACTGCAGCACCATGTCGGAGCCGCGGCGGTCCGTGTTGTGGTCCCAGTGCACCAGCTGGAAGTTCTTGACGCTACTCGCCCGCACGCGGCCGTGAAAGTCCAGCGTGTACGCCTTGAGCGTCGCGTCCCACTCGGGCGGCCTCGTGGCCAGCATGCACAGCTGCCGCTCCAGCCGCGGCGGCAGCTCCCGCCGCCGCGCCGCCTCCAGGCAGGCCGCCAGGTTGTCTGAGCCGTCGGCCATGGCCGGCGCCCAGGTCACCTCGGGCAGCGGCGTCGCGACCAGCATCATGCGCGGCCCGCCCTTGGCCGTCAGCGCGGTCTGCTTGTAGTGCACCGCCAGCTCCTCGCGAGCAAAGGGGTCCAGCGAGCCCGGGGCGCGCTGCGCGGGGCTCATTGGCGCGTCGGTCGAGCCGTCCTGGCTGTGCGCACTGCCCGTGACCAGGCCCGTACGGCTGACTAGGCAGTACTCGGTGCCCACAAAGTTGGCGCGCAGCTTGGCCACGCAGCCCTCGCTGTCCTTCCCCAGGTCGTCCTGGCTGGTGCACACCACAAAGTTGGACGCCTTGCTCTTCTTGCGCTTGCGCGCCGCGAGCAAGAACGTGTCCCCGGCCTCCAGGAACAGCTGGTAGGCGATGGTGTGGCCGAGGAAGTTGCGCACGCGGCGCACGGTGCAGCGGATGATCGCGTCGCTGGGCGCCGGCCAGCGAATGGCCTCCTCCTGCCGGCCTGAGGACATGAGCTTCTTGACCTCGTCCTCCCACAGCCGCATGCTGCTGGTGGCTGAGCTGCTTAGCGCGTTGGCGCCCATGACGGAGCCGCGGTGGCGCACGTGGATGACGCGCGCGTCGCCCGCGCGGCTGCCGTCCTCGCTCTCCGACTCCTCCTCCATGGTGGGGTCGTACGCGCCCAGCTCCTCGATCACGGTCGAGTTTTTGGGGCGCTTGATGATGCTGTGCGCGGGCGGTTGGGGGAGGCGGGAGGAGGGCAGGGGCGGGGTGCGCGGGGGTTCAGGCGGGGCCGCGGGGACGGGGGCGGGGAGCTAGTCGCGCGCGGCACGTGGGGGTCTCGCCGCGAGACCCGGGCGCCGCTAGCCCGCAGGCGGCCACGAGCTATCTGGCTGCAGCCGCGCCTAGGGAGGTGCCGGAGGGGCAAGGCAAGGCCGTCGCCGCTGCCCCGGACGCAGCGCACACCCCGCACGCACGCGCCTCCGCCCAGCCCCGCCAGCATGTAGCAAGACACCACGCGACAGCGGCAGGGCCACTCACGATGTGCGGCGGTTGGCGGGGCTGTTGGCTCGGGGCGCCACGTTGATGCGCGTAGGGCTGGGCGGTCGGTCGGCGGGGGGGGCCACAATGGGCTCCGGCCGCACGGACGCCGGACTGGCTGAGCGCCCCGTGACGGACGCGAACACGCTTGCCCCTCCCAGGTTGCCTAGCGGGCTGCGTAGCCCGCTGAGATTCATGTTGGCCATGCTGCCCGTCCGCTTGCCGGCCGGCGTCGAGGGAAGGCTGCCGGGCGTCGGGGGCAGAGGCGGCGCGTTGGCCGGCAGGGGGCCCGGCCCGTCAGCCCACCCCGATGGCCCCGCCCCCGTTGGCGTGTCCCGACCGCGTGGTGTTCCACTGTGCGCAGGAGGAGCGGGTGGGGAGGGTGCAGGTCAGTCCTGCTGCTTGGAGCGGAAGGCGGCAGCGGGAACATGCGAGGGACGGGGGAACTTACTCATAGCTCATTTCCCTTTCCCCGACGTAATTGTTCCGCAGGCTTTCCGACACGGCCTGTGCATTGCGCATGCCCGGCGAGGGGCTTCGGATGGACGGGGCTGTGCTCCGCGACGGCGACGCGATGGCGTCGTTGGGTGCGACCGCCTCGAAGGCCGGGTTGCGGAAGACCTCCGTTGCGCCATGCTCGCGCAAGACAGTATGGTCTTCTTTGTCTGCAAAGCTAGGTGTTTGGGGAAGTTCTGCGGAGGGCGCGACGGGGGCAGCGCCGTTCGGCGCCGTTTCAATGAACGCTTAGGAGATTCTTCCCCAGGAGGCGTTACAGGGATTTGCACAGTAATGCTTGGGGTGCCAGCTCGGTCTCAGAGCGTTGCGCAGGGAGACACCATGTCCATGACCCCTAGCTCAGCCCGGCCATTAGAACTCACTCATGCTTCTGCGAAGACTTTCCAACAATTTGACCATCAGCTAGAGCAGCCGCAGGTGCAGGAGAGCGCTCCTGATGGTGGCACCAACATCGTGTCCAGGTGCGTGTGGGCGACCGTATGCGTTCTACCGCTGCTGAAGCCTCTGGTTGATGAGAATCGATAACAGCCCCCCACCGAAGGCAAAGCGCAAAGAAGGGGGCCCCGAACGAACCCAGCAGGGACTGCTCACCAGGTCGTATAGGCTAATAGTACGTGTGCTGTGGAGTGCTACAGTTAGTCTAGCCCACGGCGGGGACGGCTGAGTCGTGGGCTGGCTCTGCCGCTCGTACGCCGCGCAATGCGACCTGAAACTGAGTCGCTGCGGGTTGCGTTTACCGTGGCTTCCGTGCTGGTGTTGGCTGAGCGGGCGGGCTCGCGGTCAGGTGGTCGCCAGTAGTGGGGTGTCGCGGATGGGAGTTACTCGGCGCAAGAACGCGGCGGGGCTCGTCGTCATGGGGTGAGCGGACTGCTGTAAAGATGTGATTCATGTATGTATAAGTTCCGAGTCGGGATTCCAAAATGCGACGCAAGGTCGCGTCAACGCGACGTCCCTCTGGCTCTTAGCCAGGGCAGACAGCCGGACACCCACGCACCCAAGCCGAAAGCCCGAATCACCAGAAGACTTTGTAAACTTTCACAAGCGCCATGTACACGCTTCTCAATTGTATCGCATATGGGCCCAAGCGCCAGGCGCCCGCCGTGTTGAACGGATCCGAAACGGATTGTGCCTAGCCAGGCCACACCCAACGAGCGGTCGCCGACGACAAGCTGACATCCGAGTTGCTGCTTGGTCGCGGGCATTAAGTCTGCGGCCGTCCTCGGCCTTAGCAGCCGGTCGCTGGCTCGCCGCAGGTAGGCATCGCTAGCTGGCGACGTCTGGCGAATGCCCGGTACACAGCAGCCGCTTCCAGCTGCCTTGGCTCATCGACATTGCAATGCCCCCGGGCGACCATGCTCTTGTTGCTCTTATCTAGGCCATACCCGCCCCCGGCAGCAGCGTCAAGGTGCTGCGGCGGCGCCAGCGCTTGTCACATGACACGACGCACCCACGCGTACGAGTTATGTCATTAAGCTTCGTTCTCAACAAAAAAACGTAGCGCCTAAACAGGCGCTAACGTGCGTCCTCGGGCGCGGGCCGGACGCCTAGTCGGAACACATGGGGAGATGGGGTCTCTCGTGCTGGTGCGGCTCGCACGGGCCAGCCCGTTGCTGGGCCGTGTGTCGTGACATAGCGTGTGACCGACATGGCGTGTGGGGGCGGCGCCCCTTCCCTCGACTGGGGGGGGCGCGCGGGGTACGTGTCCTCTGCATTGGTCGTACAAGGGTCAGTGCCATGACAGCGTGCGGGTCTGCTGGTTCCCGCACGCTGAGCAAGCACTTGCGATGTAGCTTACCACTGCAGCATGCGCTAAGCCAGCGTCACTGATCTAGGGCTACGCCCGGCCTGCTACTAGGCCATCGCACTACGCTCGGTGTGACAAAACACCAGGATCCACGCGTCACAGTGCCTCGCCATGCCTATCGGCGCGTGCCGGTAGCTTACGGCGCAGCCACGCGCCTCGCGACATTTCCCTGACCTCGGCACCTGCTTGCTCAGCGGCTAAGTTCTGCCACTCACGCATTGTGGTGTGACACGTTAACTCCTGCTGCCATCCTGCTCCTCAGCGCACGTCCTGGGAGAATCCCCGGGGCAGGCTGGAACGTAGGCCCCGCAACCCCAAGGCCAACGGCCAGCTGTTGAGCAGGGGTGACCCTGCTGCTGAGTTCGCTCGCTCTTGACAACGAACTCGACAGCGTACTGGAGTCATGTGGCCAGCGGCCTCTCGAGCACCGTCCGTCCGCACACCTCACCTGACCCAAGGGGCCCGCTTTCACGTATCCAGCCACGATCGCAAGGGCTCCTGGCCTCGCGCTGGCGCCAGGCGCCGTGCCGCATCGTGCGGTGGCCTGGCGGTCCCCTGCGCTCTCTCCGCCCACCCCCAGCAGAGTCCATCCACAGGGCCCACCCGCCCATCCCTACAGAAACCGGGACTCCGCGCTAGCCCAGGACCCCGACACCTCGGCCCCGGCGTCCGCCGGCAGCCCCCCGCACCCCGCCACCTCGAGCGCCAAGACCCGCTCCGGCAGCGGGCCGGGGTAGGCGCTGCCGCCCGGTTGCCCGGCGGCGACGGGGCCCGCGCCCACGGCAGGCAGGGCGCCGCCGCCCTGTAGCTCCGCACCGCGGTCCGTTGCCGCGCCAGCAGCTGCTGCTGCGCCGCTGCGCCCATCGCCAGGTGCGCTGCCGCCGTGTCGCGCAGAGTGGCCGGCGCCCAGCGAGAGCGCTGCCACGGCGGCAGCCTGCTGCCAGGCCTGCGCCGCCGTCGGCGGCAGCGGGGCGGACAGCACAGCGGGCGGTGGCGGCGCAGCGACCCTCGAAGCATCAGCAGCCTGCCGGCGACAGCGCAACGGGCAGACGAATGGTTGATTGGTTGAAAGATACGGTAGGTTGGTTTGCGCGGCAGCTACCGGGCCACCGCCACGGCCACCGGCCAGACCGCTCGGGGCTGCACAACCGCTCACCTTGCTGTCGCTGCCCTCCTCCTCGGGCGGCATGCAGAAGGACTTCCGCCTCGCCCCCTCGGGCTGCAGGTCGAAGTCTTCAAATACGTCGGGCCAGTCCTGGGGAGGAGGGGGGGAGCGAGGCGGGGTCGGTCCATGGGTCACACATCACACATGTGGCCAACGCCACGGGGTTGGGGTTGGTCCGGCATCGGGCGGCAAGACGAGGGCGTGGGGCGAGGGCCGCCGACCCACTGGGTCCCTGCTCCCTCGGGAATGCGCGCGCCCTCACAGGCGACTGCGCGGAGCTTGCCGCCTGTGAGGTTGGTGGCGGATAGCCTCGGGCAGCTTCGCTCGGCAGGCGGCGCCGCGCAACCCGGGCGTGCGCGGCCCGGACCCTCCTGCAGTGCTGCCCAGCCCCTCGCCAGCAGCTACCGCGGCGCCCGGGCCAGCCGGCGCCGCGCCATGCCTCAGCCACGCGCAGCCGCTCCTGCTGCAGGCCGTGCCCTGACAAGCGGCCGGCCCCTGCCCGTGAATGAGCCGGGCCCCCAGCGCCCCTCCGACCGCAGCCCAGCCCCCGACAGCTGTCCCTCCCTGCGCCCCACCTCCTGCAGTGCCTGCAGCGCCGCCTTGCTCAGCACCAGCACCTCGGCCCAGCGCCGTTGCGCCGCCTGCACGCTGGCGGCGCGCGGCGCCCCCAGCAGGCAGGAGGCCAGCCCAAACACCGAGCCCTCCTGCGCCAGAGGCAGGCGCGGAAGCGGGGGAGTCAGCGGGGGCCTTCGGAGGCCAGGGCCAGGCCTCGCTGCGGCGCAGCGCCTCGTGCGCGGCCTGCTTGCAGGTCAGCGTGCCAAGAACTGCCGCGGCGCCGGGCCGACCGTCAAGGCGGGAGGCGCGGCCGCCGCGCCGCTCCGCCAGCACCCAACCTCGCAACCCGCGAGCCTGCCACACCCTTCCCGCCCCACCGCGCCCGCTGCCGGCGTCCCTGCTGCCCAAGCCCGGCACACACGGACTGCCGCACCGGGATGCGGCCCAGGCGCTGCTGCCGCACGACCACCACGCCCCCCGCCGCGCCGCCCTCCTCAAGCTGCCGCCGCAGCCGCTCCGCCGGCGCCGGCGGCGCGCGCTCGAGCAGCCGCAGCAGCGGCCCGCCGTCGCCGGCGCCTGCGGCCGCCGGCAGCGGCTCGCGCCGGTGCATTGTAGCCATCGCCACAAATCGGCTGATGGTGGCCACCTGTCGGGCGCTGGCGCTGGCTCTGGCCTCCGCCGCGTCGGACTGGTTGCTGGTCCTGGCGTCGTCGCCTTCTCGGGGTTGTCCGGCCGAGGACGCCGTCACGTGGGTCGTCGTCGTCGGCGGCGGCGGCGCCGCCGCGCCGGGCGAGGACTCCTTGTCGCCGGCCGGCACGTCGGAGGCGGCGCGGGTGTGCGGCTTGTGCAGCTTGGACGACAGCGCGTGCAGCGCGCGCCGCAGGCCGCTGCGAGGCCGCGCGCCGCGGCCGCTGCGTGCAGTGCCCGCCGACGCGGCGCCCTGCGTGCTGCGGTGTGAGGTGCGGTCGTCGCGCTGCTCGTGCGGCAGCTCCCGCACCACCTGCAGGTGGCCGGCTGCGGGCAGGGCACGTGCGTTTGGCGGTGTGCGGTAGGCCGCCACGGGAGGGGATGTACCGTGGGAGTAACGAACGGGTACGCAGTCGCCAGGGGAGAGCGGCTGGCAGTGTGGCGCCGACGAGGGCGGCAATGCCCGCACGCCATGGCCGGCGGCGTGCGTCGGTTGTGGGCAGGCAGGCAGCAACGTGCAGCACCGGTGTGTTGTGTGTTGCCGCAGGAGCGGGAGGCAGGGCGGGCCGCGCACGTGCGGCGGAGCGGCTGTGAGCGGCTGTGAGCGGCTGTGAGCGGCTGTGAGCGGCGGTTGTGACAGGCCATAAGGCGGCTGGCAGGGGTTCGCCCGGCGCGACGCCTGTGCGCCGCCGCTGACTGGTGCGCAGAGGGGTGCCGCGCTGGTTGAGGGTCCTTGATGCAGAGGTGAACAGGTGAGTGGGTGTGGGGTTCACAGGCGCGGCGCGTGGAGCGTGGAGCGGGGAGCGGGGAGCGGGTGCAAGGAGCGGGCGCGCTAGAGTGCGGTTGCTGCGCGCGCGGGTGGGCGGGTGGGTGCTCACACTTGAGAAAGTAGACCTCGGTGCCGATCTCGCCCTCCCGTACCACGTAGTCGCCCTTGCCGTACATCCGTACGCTCATCGCCAGCAGCAGCTCCGTGACAAACTGCGCCGGGGGGCAGCACGCGCCGCGCAGGGCGACCGAAGGGACGGGCCCGGCATCACAACCGAACGAACGCGCCCCAGCGCAGCACCAGGCCCCGGCCGCTGCCACCGCACCGTTCCGGCTCGGCCCGGCACCCTAGCGCCCGACGGTCCCCCACCGCCGCGCCGGCGCCGTGCGGCCCCAAACCCTGTGAACCGCTGCCCTGCCGTACCTGCGGCGGCCTGGTGGTCATGAACGGCACCTGCCGTACCACGTCCCCGAACAGGCTCATGACCACCTCGACCCGCAGCATGCGGGGCAGGCCTGCGGAGGGGGGGAAGAAGGGGGCCCAGGGTGGGTTTTGGACATGCGTGGCCGCGACCGCTGAAGAAGCATGCCAGGCGCTCGTCGCAGCCCCTGCCCCGCGAGCACGCATGTGCGGCCGCAGGCCCCTGACCCGCACCGGTCCGCAGGGCCCCAGGCCGCCGCGAACGCCCCCGTTGCCGGCCTGCCCTGCACCCCCTCCACTCCCTGTCCCCTGTCCCCCTGTCCCACTCCCCCCCCAGGGCTCACCCTGCACCACCTCCAGCTCGCGGTCGTTGAGCGTGACGCCGGCGATCGCGTTGGCGTCGCAGTAGTTGCGCACCCGCTTGGCTGCGGCGGGCCGCAGGCGGCGCTTGCGCACAAACTGGAACACGTCCTGCGAGGCCTGCACCCGCTCGGCCTGGGGAGTGGGGGAGGGCAGGGATGGGGCGGAGGGCCGCGGCAGAGGCGAGGACGCAGAATGTGTGACGCAGGAAGAGGCGGCATCTGACGCAACATGCCATGGCGGGCGGTGGCGGGCGGGCCGTCGGGCACACCCAGCCGGGGTACCGGGGGCGAGGCGGCCGGGTGCCGGGCTGGGCGCAACGCCGCCATGCGCAGCACGGTGCGCACACGCCCAGGTCGTGATCGTCCCCTCCTACCCGCCCAGCAGCGGCCCGGCACGCAGCCACCTCGCCCTCGCGAGCGCTGCGGCGGCCCGGCCCGGCCCTGACCCCCTTCAGTCCCTGCGCATCTGCTAGGGCGGCCGCGATCACGCACCTCTGCTGCGCTGGAGGCTCCCCAGTAGGCGGCCACAGCGCCCATGAACCAGCCCACCATCACGATGCCGGTGAGGGCCGTGATGATGGCCCAGATCTGGAGGTCGGAAGGGTAGGGGAGTGCAGGGATGCAGCGAGGGTGTGGGGAACAGGTGGGTGCAGGGTGGGATAGAGGGAGCAGCAGGGAGAGGGAAGGTAGGAGTGGGAGCAGCCGAGGGCCGCGAGGACGGGCCGTGGGCGAGGAGCGAAGCCGGCGCTGGACCGGCTGTTGCGAGGAGTCGCCGTTCGCCGCTTGCCTTGTCGGAGACGGACACAATGGCGACGTCTCCGTAGCCGACGGTCAGAAAGGTGTACATTGTAAAGTACATCGCCACCATGTACCTGTCGTATGGTACGGCACGGGGGGGGTTACGGCGCGTTGATGGCGCATCCCGCCGGCAGTCCGCGCCACATCGGCCACACCCGCGGCTGCTGTCCCCTGCACCCAGCTGCGTCAAGTCAGCTCCCGCCTGCCCCTTTCCTGTTCCCTGGCCCTTGACGGTGAGCCCAAGCTACCGCACCGTGCTCCATCCTTCATGCCCGCCAGGTTCTCGGCCACAACCCAGCTGTCGCTGTTCAGCATGGTGTTGTTGGTGGCCACCACGCCTGGGGGAGGCAGCGGGTGAGGCGGAAGGGCGGGGGTTGCTCCTGGGTCGCTAGGTTGGGGCGGCAGGTCGTGGCGGCAGGTCGGGCCGGCAGCGGGAGGAGGGTGGCCGCGGGTGTCGCGGGTGGCCGCGAAGCCGGGGGGAGGGCCCGGGTTAAGGGATCGGGCGTTGGAGGGGGTCGTCACTGGATGGGGGCCGCGATACGTCGGTATGCAGGACGAGCAGTGTCGGGCGCTGTGGATGGGTTGCCTGATAGGGCCGTGGCCGCGAGGCAGGCCAGCAGTTGCGTCATGTAGTCGTACTGGTCTGGTGATTTATGCCGCGGCGTCCGGCAGGTGGGGAGGGACACGGCCCGGCGCGTCCGAGGCACGGGTGCTACGCGACGCGGTAGCGGCAGCGGCTCATTACCTATGAAGTAGAAGTAGCACGAGTAGTGGTGCATCGTGATGAACACGATTACCAGCAGCGACAGCAGCGGCAGCTGGCCTCGCCGCCGGAACACGCGCATCTGCGGGGGCCAGGTGCCGGGGCCGCAGAGCCGTAGGAAGAATCGCTTAGCAGGTCATGATTGTAGTCTCGTAATTTGGTACCGTTAGCGTGGTAAGCACGTGTCGAGTGATAGCTTTCCCCGAGGTCATGCGTCCAGGGTACGACACAGCCGCGGCCGTGCGGTTTGCAGCGATGGCTGGGGCGCTCGAGCAAGTTCACGGGCCAAGGACACGGCCAGTGCAGCGGCGACCGCGCTGCCGGCTAGATTGCAGCAAGGCCGCGGCGATGTGCGGGCTACCGCTGCTCGGCAGGTGAGGTGCCTGCCTCGACGCCACAAGCTGGATCCAGTTGTCATGAGAGGCCGCGGCTGGGTACCTGCCACGCTAGCCCACCTGCAGGTACAGCTGCACATTGCTGCTCTGCGGGCGGAGGCCCGGGGGCGCGACAGGGCCGAGGATGAGAGGCGGAGGCACCAGCGGGCGGGTTTGGGGGCAGCGGCGACCCATGGGGCAGCGCCTCAGCGCCGGGGCACACGGCGTACCCACGCGTCCACACGTCGCACCCGCCCACCCCGTGCGCGCTGCCACCCCCGAGTACGACACATTCGTACTGCCGTACCGACAGCACGTGCGGCATGCGGAGCATCTTGGTCATGCGCAGCAGTCGGAAGTTCAGCGCCCTGACCGAAAAGTCGTTGGGGCCTGCGCAGCACGCGGGTTGGAGGTTGGCAGCAGGGCAGGCCGGCGTGCCGTCTTGGGCCGGTTGCCAGGCGAGGCGCAGCGGCAGGCAGCCGGCAGCGACGCCATGGACACGGCTGCGAACGCAGGGCAGGCGCTGACCACCCCAAGCCGCGCCGCCGCTGCGCCGCCACGGGGCCTTCCACTGCACCGGGGGCCGCACGGGGCGCTGCGACAACAGCCTGGGCCACGCTTCCGCCAGCCCCAATTGCCGTACGGTACGGCAGCGTGTGCCGGTCATAAGTCGCCACGTGGAGGATACCCTACAGGCCAAGCTCACGATCCGGCCTCCCGCCGCACCGTCGGCCGCGTTGATGAGGGTGAGGAAGGGCAGGCACGCCAGCAGGTCCATCCAGCCCCATCGCGACATGTACGACCTTGCGATGCCGCGCCAGCTGCTCTTGACGCGGTAGTCCTCGGTGATGATCGCCGTACGGAAGTACAGCAGGAAGTCGACCATGCACAGCACGTCTACGGCAAACTCGAAGTTGCCTGGGCAAGACAGCGGAGGCGGGCGCCGGGGAACGCGAGCTCAGGGCCGAGGGACGCGCCAGCACGGCGTACGTTTGTCTCGGCGCGTGCGACATCGCAGCGGCTACATGGCGCAGTGCCCAGAGGCCAGCCACGGCATACCATGGCTCGCGCGGCGTGCATCGCCGGGGGCCCCTGTCCCCCGAACGGCGGCCCCTGGCCCGCCTACAGTACGCTGAGCGCGGCGCCAGGCGCCGCCGCCGCGCCTCCCCGCCTAGCCGCCCATGCTTGGCAGCACCCCTTGCGCACCCAGCCTGCTGGCCCTGAAGCGCAGGTCCCATATGAACACCACGACCAACGGCAGCGCCCAGCAGATCCAGGTGTTGATCGGCAGCAGCAGCCAGTCCCACAGCAGCTGCGGGGGCGGAGGGCCGGAGAGGGCGGGGCCAGGGAGAAACGGACTTCGGTCGTCGGGCGAAGGGAGCAACGGAAGCGTCGGACGAGCGCGGTGCGGTCTAGCGGGCGGCAGCCGCCGCTCCCACAGCAGCTGCGGGGAGGTGGCAGGTCGGAGGCATGGGGCGGGAAGGGCGGCGGCGGGCGGGCGGCATGGCAGGGGCGCAGAGGCCGGCGGGCGCAGGCGGCGCCATACGCCAGCTGCGGGCGCAGCGCGGCGAAGGGATCCCCCCGGGTGGCCATCGCTCGAGGGCAGGACCAGTGATTGTTCAGCCACGTCACGGGCTCCCCAGACAGCTGGCAGTTGCGGCCCCACCTTCCCCCGCCCCACACACCAAGGTGTTACTGTATGTTCCTCATTCTGAACACATGTGTGCCGCGTGGGGCGTTTTACCTGACTTCCCAACGAACACACAACACTCGGCCCCACACACGGCCCTGTGAAGTTGAACACACGATCCCGCCGCCAACCGCACCTTGAACATGGAGTTGGGGTGCACGGGGCCCCACAGCGCCACCTGCGCCACGTTGGCCAGCGAAAGCGGCATGTCCAGCTGCACCGCCAGACCGCCGCCGGGCATGGCGCCGCCGGAGCCCTTGCGCGCCCCTGGCGCAGCACCCGGGCCGCCAGGCACGGCAGCGGCGCCGGAGCCGGCCCCGGCGGCGCGCAGGGCCTCGGCAAAGGAAGCCCCGTCCGGCGCGCCGCCGCCTGAGGCGGTCGGCTCGGCGCTGGTGTAGGCGGCGGCGGCGGTGGTCACGGAGGCGCCGGCGACGAGGGAGGCGTCGCGCTCCATTTGGGCCATCTCGCTGGCGGCTTCCTGCGGGGAGGGGGGTTGGCGAGGGCGCCGGGGGTCTCAGGGACACGGGAGGGAGCAGGGAGGAGCGCTGCTGGCCTTGGGCGCAGCACCGGGCTCGCCATGAGGGGTCTACAGGTGCATACAGGTGTGTGCTTGTGGGGCGGCGTGGGGCGTTTCCGGCGCCGGCCTGCGGCCGGCGCGTGCGCGGGGCGGCAGCGCCGCCGCTTGTGTGCGTGTGTGTGAGTGTGTGGTGACGGCACGGCGGGGCGCCGCACCTCGAAGGACAGGTCGTCCGACATGTATTGCTCAAAGGAGAGCTTGAAGAAGGCCTGCAGCCGGACCATGAAGGGCGCCTGCTTGACCTGTACGGGCCAAGGAGGTTAAGGCAGCGTCAGAGATACTTGAGGCCGTGCCAGCGTAGCGGGGACGCCGGAGAAACGCGTGTTCCGTCGGCGCACGGCCGCCCAAACCAGAAGCAAGCTGACCGGCGACAGCGTGTAGGCCGTGCCGCAGTCCCAGCGCCCAGTGGTTATGACCACGTGGCGGCAATGTATGGGGGCCCTAGGGTGTCGGCCGGTAGGATGTCGGCCGGTAGAAACGCACCTGGCTGGATGTGGTGGGTAGCCAGCTGAGCACGAGCTCCAGCATCCAGTTGCGCTTGGGCTGCAGGGCGGCCGCGGCAGGAGCCGGCATGTGGGTCAGGTGGTGGCGAAGGGGGGCTGGCTGGCGGCGTGCGGTGCGTGACCCAGGGCGTGCGGTGTGTGATGGGAAGGGGTCGTGGATGCTGCATAGGGAGGATGGGGAGCGCACGCAGCAAGCAGGCGGGTCCCGCTTGGGGTCGGCGGGAGATGGCACGCACCGGCAGGGCGGACTGCCCGCGAGAGAGCGACGTCGACGGGTGGGACTTAAGCCCAAGCTCCTCGGAGCCTGCAGCGCGCTGCTTCATGCTGCTGCCTTCCACGCTCGTGGCTGTAAGGGCACCAGGCAAGACCCTGGCGTCCGGGGGTTGGACGAAGGGTGTTGGGCCGGGCGTGCCCATGGGCCCCGGTCAAGTGTTCCAGATGCGATAATGAGTTGCTTTTAGCGTGATGCAGCTCGCGGCTGCGATGCGGGCACGGCCACGCTGCGGTGGCCGAGCATGTCGAGTGAGCGACAGGTAATCAATCACTGTTGCGCCAGCTGCAAATGTTGTAATACATCACATCTGTCTAACGCACGCTAAGCAGAAGGATGACGAGCGACCGGCGTTGACTGTGTGCTCGGTTTCCAGCGGTCATCAAGAAGGAAGAAACAACAATGCATCAGCTTATACTACTTGCTATCTCAAGTGCGCGCTGCCAGCTGTCGCTGCACGTACGGCATGTTTCTTTGGCACGCAACCCCCCCTCCCCCCTGGCTTTCACCTCCTGGCGTCAGGGCAGGGCTCCGCTAAGGGCGAGGTCGAGAGGCTCAGGAAGCAAGGCTCTCCTGATTAAGCTGATACCACGGCTAAAGTTTAAAGCCTTTGCAATCACGTCGAAAGCGCTCCGGAGGGGACCCCTGCCTAACGGATAAACGTTTCGTTGCGTTTTGCAACGTTAGGTCGTCCCTTATTGCCGCTGTTTCGTGCCTATACTTTACATTTAGTTTTCCGGTTTTACGATTTAGTTTTCCGTACACGGCGGCGGTATGGCGCTGCAGCCGGCATTGACCGCTACGCACCTTGAATGGGAGATGACCCGGCCGCGACACTCACGGCGGTGTCTGGAATTTTTAAGGCCTACATACATAGCTCGGCACCCTTCATGCACAGAGCGGACTGGAGAGCAACAAACATGTGCCGTCGCGGCGGCCCTGCTAGCCTGCTAGCCTGCCGCAGTGGGCGACCCCTGGGTCGCTGGGTACGAGCCCGGGGCCCGAGGATCCCTTGGCTGGGCAGGCTGGGTCTGCCATACCGCAGGCCTAACAAGGATTGGGCCCCAATACGATGTGTACCAAGGCCTACGAAGCCTCAAAGCCATTGCCACCGCCTACCGCACGCCCCAGCAGACCGCCAGACGAGCGTCCCTCCCAGCATCGGTACTGCCCAGGAGGAGCCCTCCAGGTACCGCGCCTACCGCGCAATGAAGCACCAACAGATCATCATGATAATGGTTTACCCCTCAACGACCGACCGCCACGCTCTCCCCCTGTCGCAGGGGCCGTACGAGCAGCTATGTTGCCACAACCAGCAGTCGTCGCCGCTGTCGGCGTGTCGCCTCAGCGGCTCGAGCGCTTCACCCTTGCCATGTGGCCGTGCACGCAAGGAATGGACATCTCAACACGCAAATAGATAGGTTGCCGCCCGGGGTGCTCCAGGGTCGACATATGGATGCCAGAAACCCACGTACGGCCCCGCTTCGTCTCAGCGGGTTTCGAACACTACTGCGCGTGCTCTGAGACCGCGTATCTCAGCGGCCTCGCCTGCACACGGCTTAGGCCCTCGGCCGCGCAGGCACTGCACCCACTTTGGCTCGCAGTGGGAGGCTCGTGCCTTCAATACCACGAGTAAGGACAGCTCCAGGCAGATGGAAACCCCTCCACTCCAGTCAAAGCAACATGAATGTACGCATGCGGCACCTGATGCCGACCATTGCCATTGCTGGGAATGCATCATGGCCAGCGCCCCAACGAACCCGTTAACATCATGACTAGAACCTACCCGCGTGCTACCAGATCCGCGTGCCGACAGATCTAGCAGGCGGGGTCTGCATGTACAAGGGGCGAGCGCCACGGCTGCATAGCGTGTGCGCTTGCAGCTGCGGTCCGAGCACCAGCGGCAATGCACGCATCCTGCTTGCAGCCACCGCGCCATGCTCCAGCGCTGCCCCGCCTGCATACCACACGTCAACCACCTTATGCTCCCAACTAACGTCAGGCATGCCTTTCTCCGCATTTACCACCATAGCCATGCTCTTGGGCATGGCAACAAGCATAAGTGCACGTGGTTCCATTGGTGTCACGGACACATCTCCGCGCCGGCTGCGGCGCACCTCGCCTCTCTCGCCGCGGCACGGAAGGATGCTTCGCACCGCCGCACACGGCCGCAAACGGCGCGCCGGGCCGCTGGGCCGCTGGGCCGCTGGGCCCGCCGGGCCTGCCCCCCCCACCGCCTCGTCACGCGCCGCTGTAGGCGTCATGCGTAGGCGGCCTTCCAGGACTCGGGCACCCGGTAGATGGACTTCTCGTCCGCCATGCGCATCAGCTCCAGCACCGAGGGCCGGTAGAAGTCGCGCAGCCGCGCCAGCGCGGCAGCCAGCGCGGGGTTTAGTTGCTGGGGGCTGGGCCGCAGTGACGGGGCGTGTGGGGGCGCAGAGCTGCGGCCCTGCGGGGCCGGCATTATTCAAGAGGGGAGCAGCGGGGTGCAGGCGTCAGGCCCGTGCTGCATGCCGGCACGCAACTGACGAGTCCTGCCCCAGCTAGCGAGCGCCGTGCGGCCCAGCCGGTTCGCGTGACTCTGGAAGCGTGTGGCTTGTACAGCATGCGGCTCGCACATTACCTGCTGCTGTCCGCACGTCCAGCCGTAGCAGGCTTGCGAGTTGTAGACGGTGCGTATGGCGGACTCGTTGTAGGCGAACGGCTGGGCGCCAATGTGCCACTCCACGCGGCGCAGCACCTGCGTGGGAGCGAGGCGGAGGGCGGCGGCGCGCCAGGGGGAGCGTGTGCGTTGATGTCCGCGCTGGCGGGGCCCTTAGGTGGGATGCCCCTGGCTTGAGGCGCCCCGCAAGCCCTGCCGCATGCTGCCGTACACTCCACACCCTGCCGTACCTGAATGGGGTCTGCGGACATGTCTTCCGTGTACACGACCAGAACCTGTGAGGGTCGGGAGGGCCGGCGAGGATGGCCGCGGCAGGGCGTCATGATACGAGCAAGCGTGCCCTACGGTGCGCAGGCGCCACACACGAGGTCCGCCCCGACCCAGTTGGTCCGCACAGTCATCGCTGCGCCGCACCTGCTCCTTGGGGAACTCCCGCAGGTAGTTGGACAGGAAGGCGTCGTACACGGACAGCCCCAGGATGTCTGGTGAGGGGTGGCACGGGGCGCGAGAGGCGCGCTAGGCACGGGGAAGAGACGTATCTGCTGCAGCGGCTCGGGGCCAGGCTGCGGCAGGCCCCCCCAACCCAGCCACCGCTGCTGCCATTCATAGCTCCGCCACCATCCCTCTTGGCTCACGGTTGGTCATGAGGCACTGCATAATCAGCACCGCGCTCAGCCGGGGCTGCGGCGGCCGCAGGCCAGCGGCGCGCGCCAGGCAGGCCTCCAGCGGCGGCAGCTCGGCGGCCACGTAATCGGCAAAGGCCAGACTGCTGTTTACCTGTGCGGGGAAAGGGGGATATGGTTATGGGGCGTGTGTTGTGAGGGCGGGAAATGGCGTGTGGGTGGTGGTGGGTGGAGTTTCAGGCCGCTGCGTTATTGGGTCAGGCCCACGGGCAGTGTGCGCGTGCTGCGGCAGCGTCGGCAGCGCGCCTGCATACCGTGCGGCCCAGCCTCTGCTGCTCGGTGAAGCGGCTGAGGGCGCGGTCCACCGGCTCCCGTAGCATGATGACGATCTGCTCGTGGTTGAAGGAGGGGGGTCGCGAGGCCAGGCAGGGCCCTTAGGTTTGTTGGCGAGCGAGGGGCGGCGGTCGGCTGCACGGGGTGCGCGCGGCCGTGCTCCCTGCCTTGACGATGGTGAGGGCCAGCAGTCGCTGACATCTAGGACCCGCCCGGTACCCAGCCCCGCGTTGCCCACCTTGATGGCCGGGTTGATGGTTTTGAGCACCTGGGGGCAGCAGCTGCAGCTGAAGTGCGTCGCGGTCCAGTCGCCAACCAGCACCGGTCCCGGCGCCTGGCGGCGCTGCTGCTCGGCCATCACCAGGTAGGGCTCGAGCGGGTTCTCGCAGGTCGGCACCACGTATCGGTCGCCGTTGAGCAGGAAGCTCTCCTGCGAGGCGCGTAGCGGACGTGATGGGTGCGTGAGGATGGCGGATATGTGAGGGGTGGGTTATGCGTACCTTTTTGGGACCGACGTTCCGCAGCATAGGGTTCGAGCTAAGGTGCATCCATAGCGAGGACGTTCCGCACTGCGTGGGGGCGCGGAGGAGGGCAACAGGTGGATGTGCATGTCGCCGGCACGCACGCGTCGTGTATAATGACGGTTGCAGGGCTGCAGCCCAACAGCAGTTTCATGAGTGCCTACCTTTTGCTGGCCAACGACGGCAAAGTCGATTGCTGGGCTTGAAGGCGATGCTAGCGTCTGCGACGCCTGCGATGCGACTTCTGCCCGCAGCCGCCGGCCGCCTGTGCGTCCCAAGGCGAGCACCAGAAGTACTAGAGTCAAGAGCATCATTTGGAGGCGTGACGAAGGTCGCGAAGTTGAGGGGTCTTTGAGTAAGGCGTTTTTGGTCTACGCTTGTTTGCTGTTGACAAGGAGGTGTAAGGTACATACAAGTTTGCGCGCGTTGTCCATATGTTGGTCGCGAGCGCCCCGCAACATGCGCGACCCCGATGCGTACTTGTGGCAGTACAACCGGCGCTGTCACGCACCGGACCCGTGTGCAGGGCCCCCAGAAGCGCACATCATATTCAACACGATATGTATGCAGACGCACATGATTCCTACGGCTCGGTGGGGACTTCCGCTGAAGTCCCCCAGGCTGACTGGCGGCGCGCCCCGAGCTTCCGCCCGAAAGCGGCCCGGGACTGCCCGGGACAGGCCCGCGGTGCCCACAGCTGGCACTCCACGCAAGCTAGCCACACGTGCAGACGAGAACATCATAGCGATGCCCCACACTCCTGCCCTGGTCAGTGTTCTGGTCTTCCCCGGTCTTCCCCGGCCGCTCCCCGGCCCGCCTCCCTACGCTGCTCGGTGGTGCTGCAGTCGTAAGGCCGGCTGCGGCCGGGTAACTCAGTCCTCCAGGGGCCGGTGGTCTTGAAGCGTGTGAGCGGCGTGTGAGCGGCGGACACCGTGCTACCTTCACTCGTGGCTTTGTTGAGCCTGCTGTGATGCCACGCCGGCGGCACAGGGCGTCGAGCCAACTGGGGGAGTGCTCGCTGAGACCTGCACAGGAGCAGGCGACCAGGGCCGGTAGTCTTGAAGCGCGCAGATCCACGGCCGGTGTCCCTCCCCTGCTGCCCCGACTACGCCACAGCCCCAACGCGCCAGCAGTGCCGAGCTAGGGGGCAGGGGCCCCATGGGACTGAGTTGCAGTGTCAGGGGCGATGCCCTGAACGTGACAGGCCGGGTCAGGCCTGGGCAGGGCAGTTCGCTGTTGCCGTTGGCCCAACGTCCTGGCCCCCCTTCCTCCCCTGCACCCCGCCTTCCGCTCCTCCCCTCTGGCCGCAGCCGTGGGGTACGCAGCAATCAAGGTGTCGTCCCGGCTGCCGCCACATCGGCGTCCGGGCAGCGGGCAAGCCGGTGCCTGGGAAAGACACACTAATGGCGTAAAACAGATGGACGAAGTTCCACTAATGGCGTGGGAACTGCCTCTCACCGCGCACATGGCCTTGCCCCGCCCCTCTCCAAGGCGAAGTGCGGTTCTGTGGCACGGCGATTAACGGGTATGGGGCTACGGATCGTGCGCCGCGCGGTGCCCCATAGCGCAGCTGAGCCACTGGTCGGGCGCGGCGCCAATCCGACGACAACCCGATTGCGGCAGAGCCTGGAAGCCGGGCTCCGTCCCGAACAGGCCTGCCCACCTTTTGCCTGCCCCTTCCGCCGTGCCAAACCGATATGTTGCCCTGTTCGCCCGACCCCGGGGAGGCCCTTGCCCGACACTGCCGACGCCCAGCCCGCCGTACCCGCCGCTGCTTGGCTGGTTCATGGTTGATGTGGTATCTCACCGGGGAGCAGCCCACGCCGCCCGGCGGTCCGGCGGCCCGGCCCCGGCAGTCGCCCCGGGCGGACTGCCGGGGCCGCTGCTCGTGCCGCCGGCGGGCGGCTCGTAGTTGCCGGCGAGACCGGGTCCGGGTGCCATACCAGAAGAGGCATACATAGTTACCGTGCTAATGTCGGGGCGTGTGGAGTATCTGATGAGTGCGGTGTGATGCCAGTCCCATGCAGTGGGGTTGACGTTGCTTATGGGACGGGGTTAGGGGGGGGCAGGGGTCGTGTGGGAGGCGGTGGGACCCCTATGGGCGAGGTTGGGGCCAGGGGTAACCAGGGGAGGGCTCTCCCCTGGGGGTAACCCCTGGTAACCCCTGGCTTGGGCGTTGGGGCGTGCGGGGGACTGGGGTCAACGCAGATAGCCATAACTTCACCGCTACCTGCTCCCACAACCAAGTACAACAGGGGACAACAGCGCTGCGAGTCGCTGGTTGCTCGCCCCCGTAGGGGCGCGAGGCTTACCGGTCGGGACCTTGAACAAGGACGACGTACTAGAATGCAGCGGTACGCGTTAGGGATCGTATCCCAGACTCGCGACCTGCGGCTCATTCGGTTGCAATTCGTATGCACGAGCTGGTCCGGGCTGCTGCAGCTGAAGGGCAAGGCCGTGGGGCCCCAGGCCGCGGCCAATACGCTGTGGGCCTGCGCCAAGCTGCGCTACGGCAGCAACCCCGACCTGATGCACCACCTGACCGGCACGATAGCGCAGAGTGACAGAGCAGACGCCCAGGCCCTGGCAAACACATGGTACGCGCTGGGCGAGCTGGCGGAGGACTTTGGGCACGCGCCACTGCTCAAACACCTGCAGCAGCTGGAGGCAGCGGCGCTGGCGAAGCTTGGGGCCACCGGCCGCGACGGCTTCACGGTTCAGGCCATGTCCAACATGCTGCTCACGTGTGCCAAGCTGAGGTACGGCGATGCTACCTTCAACCGGCTCCTGGCAGCAGCAATTGTTAACCAGCCGCCTCAGCGGCTAGTGGCACAGGATCTGACCAACACTCTCTGGGCGCTGACGCGGCTGGCGATCGCCGCTGGGGGCCAGGAGGCCGCGACTACCGCCAGCGCGCAGCCAGAGGCAGTCAAGGCGCTGGCGGCAGAGTGCCTGCGGCGGCGCTTCCGCGACTTCAAGCCGCAGGATCTCAGTAACTCCGCCTGGGCGCTGGCCAAGATGGGTTTGGCGGACCGGGCCTGGTTCGCTGCCTTGTCGGAGGCCGCCGCAAAGCCGGGCGCTATGGCCACTACCGATGCTACCGCCGGCCAGGACTGGAGCAACTGTGGTACGCACTAGCACTGGTGCGCCACCGGCCGCCGCCCACGCTCCTGCCCACTACCGCCGCCGTGCCTGGCATGCTTCGGGCCAGCGCCAAGCCGCAGCACTGCGCCAATCTGGTGTGGGCGCTGGCGGCCCTGGCGCAGGACGACGAGCGGCTGGTGGGCGCGCTGGTGGAGCGGGTGGCGCAGCTGTCACGGCAGGCTGCCACGCAGGACCTGGCCACCAGCCTGTGGGCGGTGGCGGTGATGGGCCCGGGGGCCCTCTCGCGCCACCGCACTGCCGCGGAGCCGCTGCTGCGGGAGGTGGCGCGGCGCTGGGCGGCCGTCGACGGCGGGATGGCCTTCGTCCCCGAGGATCTCAAGCAGCTGCAGACGGCGCACAGAGAGCTGCAGCGCGCCGAGGGCTGTGCGGGCCTGGTCAGTATCGCTTCTGGACGAGCTGGCGGACGCCCGCGGCCCTGCCAGCTCGCTTCTGGAGGCCATCGGCGGGGCCGTGGCGCGGGCAAAGGCGTAGGCTGTCGCACCTCCGGATGCATTGTGTTCAAGTGGTTAGTATTACAAAACCCCACATTGTTTGGGCGCACAAGTTCAGCGTCAAGGCTGGGAACCCGAGATGCAGGCCTGCAGGCTTGAGAGGTTGCCAACGCGGCAAGCTGCGTTTTGGGCCTGCACGTGGTCGCTTGGCTGGCCGTGGCTTAGAGTGGAGTGGGTTGGGACGACGCGACGATGCGCACCTCGTGCTCGGCACCCTCTGCTCCTTGCATGCATGCCTGCGCGGACCTGGGCAGAGCAAGACGGCGCGTTGGCCGGTAGTCCCTTGTATGGTACGGGGCACGGCACGTGCAAGCGTGGATGCGAAGTGCTGCCTTCGTTCGCGTTTCTCTTTTTTCTTGCGCATCCATCAACCATAGGCGGGGGTAACCCGCCGGAGCTGAGGCTGCGCTGGGCGAATAGCCCAGTAGCCCAGTAGTGCATCTGGATGGGCTGGCCAAACATGAGCACATTCCTCAAATAACGATTTGTGCGCCAACCCAGGCCGCGACGGCAATATGACTGTCGGCTGTTGAGGGGCCGGCCTCCGTTGGGAGCTCGAGCAGTTGGGCTCACTTGCCAGGCGGACAAGGCGCTGTACATGGCGGTCAGTGCCGGATGGATGAGAGCGGCGCACTGCTACGCGTGCATTGCCGACCCAAGCTCAAGCGTGGGGCCCAGGGCCCATGTGGCGTGTGGCAGCAGCGACGCTCTGCAGCCATGGCAGGCGTGCCGTACGGTGGTCATGGCCTCCAATTGTAATTACAGCAAAGCCATGTGCATAACTCTCCGTCTTCCGGAACGAAGCACCCCGCCTCCGCCCCTAATGCAGCTGTGGCCGAGCAGTTTCGCCACGCCTCCACTTGCACCATTACCAGCCTGCTGGACCCTACATGTGCAAACGACCGTCCCACTGCCCACAACGCGCGCCCCGCCGCCTAGCCCCCCAAGCCCGCCCGCCCCTGCCCTTACTTCTCCTTCCCCTTCAATCCTTTGCCCGCCCCTCACTCTCCATGCGTCAAGGGCAGTAGAGGCTCTCGCGAGTGCTGACGCCGGTAACTGGGTTGACACCATCCGCAATGGCGCACAGCTCCTTCTTGATGTCCTTGCGCACATTGACGTCGGTCCAGTCCGAGCCGGTGATCTTGATCTGAGGCAGCGAGGGGACCATGGCGCGGGTGAGGTGACGTCAAGGCATGATGTCCGCGAGGTATGGAGCTGCCTCCATAATTGCTGCCTCTCCATACGTCGACAAGTGACCGCAACAATGCTCAACGACAACGAACTGGATTCCCCCCATCGGCTGGACCTGCGTCCGCTCACCACACCTTTGTACTGCAGAAACACCCTGCCCTTGCGCCACCCCGCTGCCAGCCCCACCTTGCCCGCAGCCCGCTCACCATACCCTGCCCCTGCCGCCCTGTCCCTGCGCCGCCCTGTCCTGCTGCACTCGGCCGCACACGCCACCACACACCCACACACGCCATGCCACCACACACGCCACCACACACCCACACACGCCATGCCACCACACACCCTGCCCTTGCGCCACCCCGCAGCTGCCTGCCTGCCTGCCACGCACCTTGCGCACGACTTCCGCGTTGTTTCTGCCTCCGTCAATGCTGTCTGCCCATAAGCCTCGCAACGTGACGGCAACAGTGCTCTCGACAACGACTTCGATTCCCTCCATCCGCCGTACCTGCGCCGTGCTGCCGCCCGCTTCCACACCGTACCCTTGCGCCACCCCGCTGTCTGCCGCACCCTGCCCCCACGTCCACACACTTTACCGCACCGTACCCTGGCCCTGCCGCCCCGCTCCACGCGCCGCACCTTGCCCACGAACTGCGCGTTGTTGACGAAGGCGCCCTCCAGGATGGCGTTCGTGAAGTCGGCGTCCTCGTAGTTGCCGCTCTCCAGGTCGGCGTTGCGCAGGTTGGCGCCCACGAACGAGGCGCGCTCTGCAGGGGCCGAGGTGGCGAGCGAGGCGGGCGCGGCGTGCAGAGGGTAAACTCGGGCGCGAACGTCCGCGAGGCGGGGCCAGGGTAGGGCCGGGCGCCATCAAGCGTGGGCGCCTGCATGACACGGCCCTGGGGCGCTGTGCCGCGGCACCTCTGGCTCTGGTCGGCGCCCAACCGCCAGGCGTATGCGATGGCGGTGGCCTATGCAGGTGGCCCCTCCTTGAGCGCTTGTGCGGGTGAGCCAGCCGCACGGCGGTGTCATAGCCCCTGGCTCCATAGCCCCTGGCTCCATAGCCCCTGGCTCCGTAGCCTCTGACTTCCTATTCACTTGGCGTGATCCCCCCGCCCGCCGGTGGCTCCCCCATGGCCCCCGGCTCCACAGCCGCGGGGCACGAGCGACACCACGATGATGGCCGCCGCACGGGGGCCACGCACCGCTCAAGCTGCCGAACAGCGACACGCCCTCCAGGTTGGCCCCGTCCATGATGGTCTGGGGTAGCAGCAGGGGGGTAGGGCGGGGCGAGGGGCGAGGGTCAAGAGCCCCGAAGTCCTGGACCTTCACTCCGCAACCACATCTTGATCGCGCCTTGACACGTATCCCTCTGGCGCGCCCGCCACCCTGCACTTCAGCAGCCCCCTCTCCCCGGCCCCCTGCTCCCCACCTGGCGCAGGCTGACCCCCGCCACTGCCCCAAAGGACTGCTCCCCCCTGCTACCCCTCTCCCCCCTCATCGCCCCCCGCGGCGCACCTGGCGCAGGTTGGCCTTGGTCAGCTTGTACTTACGCAGGTCCTGGCCCGTCAGGTCCTTGCCTACGGGACAGCAGGGAGGACACGGCCCGCTCGTACACATTGGCACGCGGTGCAGGGCGCACGGGGGCACAGAAAGGCGTCGTGCGCGCTGCCGCCCCTCCTGTGCAGCCTCTCATCCGCCGCCCCTCATTCACCGGACCTCCTCTGCCGCATTGCCTGGCGCAATGGCTGCCGGGCCCGCGCAGCTGGGCAGCTGCATCGCCCGCGCTGGCAGCCGGCCAGACCCCTGGCCTTGGTAGCAACATCTGCTGGCAGAAGCCGGCTCCGCGCCTCGGGTACCTTCCAGGCTTCTGGGCTGGGGCTACAACCCAAAGCACATGCCCTTCCTGGTCCCAGCTCTTCCGCAGCCCCTCATCGCGACCGCAACGGCAATGCGGGGTTATGGTACCGCCGCCCCGCCCTGCGGGACCGTCCTGGCGTGCACTCGACGCACCCGTAGGACAGGGCTTCTACGTGCGATTCTGCATAGAAGCCCAGCCTGTGACCCCTGCATCGACCCTACGCACCAGCCAGCGACTCGCCGATGCCGCCGCCGCCCGACACAGCCAGCGCGTCCAGGGGCAGCGCCGTCAGCGCCAGCGCCGCGGCCGAGGTGACGGCCATGAGGCCAGCGGCCAGGTGGCGGGCCAGCGGGGTCAAGGGCTGCGTGTGTGTGACGGGGAAAAGGGACGGAGGTGGGGTGGATCCGTGTATGGTAGCGGTTGTTGGGAAGTGGTGGAAACGGGGCAGCGCAGTGGCAGGCAGCAGCTGGGGCGGGACGGCCGGTAGTACCGTGGCAGCGGCTCACCTTGTCAGACGCCTGAGCGAGGACAAGCATGCGCGGGGAGCGGCTAGCTGCGCGGTGGGTGTGCGTGGGCGGGAGTTATGTGTGGGGGCAGGCATGGGAAGGATGTCCATCATGTAACGCTCCAAAGCGTGCCAGGGCGACTTACCACGAGCGCGCGCGATGGGCGCGCCTGATGTGCTGCATGCAGCCTGCAGAGTGCAAGCGGCATTGGGCGTGCACTAGCTTCAGCTTGGCGCAACTGTTTCGCCCGGCCACACAGCAAATCGTGTGTCGGGGGCCCCGCGCCACGACGCCCGCGGTGCATATGCAGCTACTGTTAACGAGAGTGCGCACCTGCGACGACCGGCGCAGCGCTAGAGCCATCTGATCGGGAGGTGCCGAGACGTGCAAGCAGAAGCTTCTTTGCCGCGGAATAGGCTTGCAAGTCGTCCTCTGGACTATGCGTGTGGCTTACTGTACGTGCGGCAGTTGCCCGGGGCGTGGTTCCCCAATTTCTGGTCATGCCGACCCGCCCGCGCTGGGTCGCCAGGTCAGCGAGCCCCATGCGTGTAGAGCAACGCGTGCGTCGACAACTGCTGTATGCCGGTACCGGCACATTACAGTGCATATAAGCTAAACCACACGAATTTGCTGCATTTCACGGACCCGCGACACACACATCCGCACCGTGAGCCACACTTCCTCGACAATACCCACCCCTCGGCCACCGAACTAGCTCTTGCGATATAAGTTGGAAGTTGCAGGCCAGGATGACGACCGAGCAGGCCAACGAGCGCCTGCAGGTGCTGGCGCGGCAGCTGACTGCTGGCGCTGCGACGACGGAGCTGCGAGTCAGCTCGACTGAAATGCGCCAGTTCATCACGCACGACAACCGCGAGCTGCGGGACGCTATCTTCGAGTTCCTCAAGGCAAGTGCCCGCGACGCATGTCGCCACGCTCTGCGCGCCGTCTTTGCCGTTTCCCCAATCATGACACGCCACATGGTCCAGCTTCAATTGACCTTGACGCAGCCGCTCGGCGAAAGCCAAAGCACGGGCCGACAGCCGCGCGACGGTTGCGCTCCGGCTGACGTGGCGACCGACCGCTGCCGGCAACTGCCGTCCCCGCCCCGGCCCTCTGCGCGCGCAGGACGACCTCTACCGCCCCAACCACTACCAGAGTATGATGGAGTTTCGCGAGCAGACGCTGCAGCGACTGAAGAAGTTCGTGGCGCAGAAGTTTTTCACCGTGCGCGACTACATCAACGGTGCGCGCCCCCATATGCCGCGTGTCTCCCCCAAACACCCCCCACCGACCGGCCCCAACACCCCTCCTTCCCCTCCCTTCTCCCTGTCCTCCCTCTCTCGCTCCTCGTCCCTCCCTCCCACGCGTGCCGCTCATTCCAGACCCGCGTCGCTTCATCGCCGCACTCGAGTGCCTCATGTGGGCCGACTACTCGCTGGCCATTAAGGCAGGGGTGCACTTCACGCTGTGCGGCGGCACCATTGCCAAGCTGGGCACCGCATACCACCACAACAAGTGAGTGATGCCGCCGTGTGAGTACGGCCTGACGGGCTGGGCTAGGGCGTGGAGCTGGCTCGCGGGCTGCCTGCTGCAGACGCGCTGCGCTCACCCGGCATAACTGTCTGCCGGAGCATTCGCATGCGCCCTGATCACATGCCTGTCACGGCCCCTCGGGCGGCAGGTTCCTGCCCGGCGTGGACGACCTGACGCTGCCCGGCTGCTTCGGCATGACCGAGGTGGGCCACGGCAGCAACGTCATGGGCATCGAGACCACGGCCGTGTACGACAAGGCGTCGCAGCAGTTTGTCATCACCACGCCCAACGACTCGGCCGCCAAGTACTGGATCGGCGGCTCGGGCCAGCACGGCAAGATCTGCGCCGTGTTTGCGCAGCTCACTGTCAACGGCCAGTGGCAGGTGGGGCCATGGGCGCTGTTGGGGCTGGCGGGTTGAACCCGAGCGGCCGCGCCGCTAGCGCTAGCGTGTAGCTCGCGCCCCTTTGCCTTGAGCCCTTGTTCCAACACTGCCACCACCACGACCCCGCCGCATCCCGCAGGGCCCGCACGTGTTTGTGGTGCGCATCCGCGACGACGCCGGCGCGCTGATGCCCAACGTGCGCATTACCGACATGGGCCCCAAGATGGGCCTCAACGGCGTGGACAACGGCCGCATCTGGTTCGATGGTGAGGCCCGAGGGGCGTGGGGTATAATTGGCATGCTGGGCTGCTTACCGGCTCCGTTCCATCCTCGCCTGCCTACCTCGCCTTTGCCTGCCGCGTCCTTGCCTGCCTCGCGCCTGCCTGCCTGCCTGCCTGACTGCCCTGTGCGCCCTTCCCCTTCCTCAGGCGTGCGGGTGCCTCGCGAGGACATGCTGGACGCCTTTGCCAGCGTGAGCCCCGACGGCACCTACAGCAGCAGCATCGCCAGCGTGTCGCAGCGCTTCGGCACCGTGGTGGGCGGCCTGACTACGGGTGAGGCAGGCAGAGGGAGGGCAGGGGAGGGTAGGGCAGGAGAGGAGGGAGACATGAGGGTGGAGGACAGTGTTGGGAAGGCCGCCGCGTGGGCCACAGAGGGCGTGTCAAGGGCTGTGTTATGTATCCGGTACTAGTAGCCGACAACATGTGATGAAGAGGGGTGGGCGAGGGACGGGCGAGCACCCAACCACGGGGCCTGTCACAAGAGCTTGCAGCGCACCAAGCGGCGGCCAAAAGAAGTATGCTGCTCTGCCGTGACTGCGCGCCTTTGTCTGGCTCTCTGCCGCCTACCCCGCCACGCCGCTGCCACCCGCCCCTGCTGCCCCCGTCCTTGCAGGCCGTGTGCTGATTGCCTCTGGCGGCGTGGACGGTGCTAAGATTGCGCTTGCCATTGCCATCCGCTACGGCTGCAGCCGCACCCAGTTTGGCGACAAGCCCATCATGGACTATGTGACACATCAGGTGAGCAGCGACGGCGGCAGCGCCAGGGCTGCTGCTACTGCCCTAGTCTCCGCACAGAACACACCAGTTACTAAACTTGCAAATGAACAAACCGGCCTGCTCGTGTCACAATGCCGTCTTTCTCTTCCCTGGGGCGGCACGAGGCCTCCTTGCCTCCACAACAGCAGCCGTGCCCTGAGCCCCGCCCTCGCATGTGCCCGCGGCCTCGGACCCGCAGACGCGCCTGCTGCCGGCGCTGGCGCAGACGTACGCGCTGCACTTTGCGCTGGGCCACCTGAAGGGCCTGGTGGCGGCCAAGCGGCCCTCGGACGCCAAGGCCATCCACGTGCTGTCGTCGGGCCTCAAGGCCGCCGCCACCTGGTGCCGCGTGGAGACGATGCAGGTTCGGGATGTGGGGCGGGCTGGGCTGGAGGGGAGGGGAGGAGGACCTGGGGCGGACGGTGGAGGCGGCTTGACGCTTGGCGGGTGAAGTCTAGGCCCTGGGCATGAGGCGGATGGAGGGCGTGGGGATTGCTTACAAGGACCGTTTGCCCCCTGCGCTCATCACGCCTCCCCCGCCACGCGCGCAGGACTGCCGCGAGTGCTGCGGCGGCATGGGCTTCCTGAGCGCCAACAAGATTGGCCCGCTCATGACGGACATGAACGTGGACGTGACGTTTGAGGGCGACAACACGGTCATGATGCAGCAGGTGGGTGAGGGGGAGGGGGGCCCAGATAGAGGGAGGGCGAGAAGCATGCGCTGAGGGTGCCGCGGACGGTGAGCCTGAACGCGTTTTAGGCCATACTAGCGCTCCACTGCCTGACGCCTGGCGCCACTCCCCGTATTGCCCCATCGACCTCGCTCCCCCTGGCGCCCCGTCCCCGCACCCCGCCCGTCCCTCCTCCCAGGTGGCCCGGGCGCTGCTGGAGGACAAGACGGCGCTGGCCCGGGGGCCGCCCGCCGTGCCCGCGCCGGGGGCGCTGGCCGCCGGCGGCACGGGCTGCGCCAAGACGCTGGGCTCGCTTCTGGCCTTCCGCGAGTCGGCGCTCGTGGCGCAGGTGCGGACCAGGGTCCGGGGCGGCTCGGCACCAGGAGCCCTGCATGGGCAGCTGGGGCTTGTGTCTTTACACAGGACTGCGCGTTCGGGTTGGAGGCTCGAGACGAGGCGGTGATTTGATCCCTGTCTCGGCGCCGCGGCCGCTGCCTGCCCATTCGTCCTGCGTTGCCGCACCCACCCTCCCGGCCCATGCCAGATTGCGGGCGACATGGCGTCGTCGTCGTCGCGCGCCGAGGGCGCTGCCGCCAAGGCCGCCGCCTCTGCGGCCGCCTTCGACCGCAACCTGGACCTCGTGGTGGCGCTGGGCTGGGCCTCCATGGAGCGATTCTGCTACGACAACTTCCTGCAGGTGGGCTGGGCGAACTGGGCGGACGGCCGGCCCGGCGGGCGCGCTGCAGGCTGTGGAACGCTTGTTCCACCCAGGAATACACGTGTGGGGCGGGGCGTCAGCCCCTTGTTGGGGAGGTCCGCGCCCTGGTGCCTGTTGCCTCACCTGGCTTCAATCCAACCCCACGCCCCGCCAGGAGCTGGAGCGGGCGCCCGCCTCGCTGCGGCCCTCGCTGGCGCTGCTGGCGCGGCTGTACGCGGTGAGCCGCCTGCAGCGCTCGGCCGCCTTCTACCTGGCGGCGGGAGCGCTCAACCGGGCGGACGCGGCGGCGCTGCGGGCGGCGGCGGCCGAGGCGTACGGCACGCTGACGGCGGGCGGGCCGCGCTGCGCCGCGGTGGCGCTGTGCGACGGCTTTGGCATCCCCGACCACCTGCTTCAGGTGGGCAGGGGTGACGCGATGGCTGCATGCGAGAGATAGGCAATCATTGCACCGCATACTGTTGCAAAATGGAGGGCGCTTGCGTCTTTGTGGGTGGGGTGCGTTGGGCCATTGGATGGCATGGGGAGGGTACCGTACAGCGTCACGGCGCAGCGCCGTGCCGGTCTGTTGGCGCGCCGGGAAGGGGCGGCGGCGGACGCCTGGTTGCTGTCGTACCGCGCCCGTGACGCCGCTGGCCGCTGCTGCTGCCCCCAACCCCCAGGCGCCCATCGCCTTCGACTGGACCAAGATCTAAAACGGCTGCGTATGCGGCGGAGGCAGAGGCTTGACGGCGCTGAGCGAACGAAGCTCCTGATGCTGTGGGGCCTGGGCAGGCGCCCGTGGCTGCAGCTTTGCTTCTGGGCGAGTGCGAGCAATAGCCACGCGGCTGCCTAGCGTGCGAGGAGCGTTTGACGGATCTAGGGAGGCGGTATTGACTAGAATAAGCGCTGGCAGGGTTTTTGCATCCCGCGCATGGCGAGAGTTGGGTCAGCGGCAGGCGGCGCCCGACTCAAGGCGCCCCACTAAAGGCCTGACTCATTGCCTGGTGTGGGCCCAGGAGTAGTGTGCGTGCGTGATGGCCCGGGGCCCGTCGAGCTCATTGCTCGCAGAGGGTGAGCACTTGCTGATTTGTCAAGTGCGCGTCGGATCTTGGATGCGTACTGGTATCGCTTTGACGCACGGGCGGATGGACGGAGGGAAGGCTGAGTGGCGGGGTATGTGTTCCTGTATGTGGAATGCTGTGCGAGGCTTGCCGACCTGGGTAGATTGCTTTGAACTGCTTGTTGGACAGCTTGTCGTGTGATGCGGGGAAAGCGTCGATAGTCGATAGTGCTGCAGGCACTGGCATGTTTGTCATGTTCGCATGCAACGGCCCAGCATCAAGCACCGAGCAATGATTGGAACAGGCTTGATGCTCGGGCGCGCTGGTATGGTATCGGTGGGTCCTCGTGTAATAAGGTTAGATTGGATTGCAACCTCTCTTGCCCGTAACCCACCGCACGGTATGCAAGCGGGCCCGCGCTGCAGTCTCGCTTCCAAACACCGGATGGGTCCCAGATCCGCGACAAGATCCGTACACCCTGACCTGGCATCCCCCGCCCCCCCCGCGCACCATCGCAGCAGGCTTACTGCCAGCCGCCACAGCCGCCGCCCGCCGGCCGCCCAGACAGTGAGCAGGGCCCCGCCCCGTTGCTCTTATCTCCCAGGCCCCGAGCCGGTGCCCGATCCGGCAATGCTGCTTTGGCGGTCGCGTGCGGCTCATAGCACCCGCAGCCAACCTTACAACAAACCCCACAGCACGCACAGTACGCCCACGCAGCACACATATATGCCGCTGACAGCGCTGTCGGGATTGAGCGCAGCCTGTCACAGCCGTGCCGTGCCACGACTACCCGTGCTTGCGCCTTCGTGCGTACCTGCAGACCGCTAGCGGAGCCCGCTACAGCTGTGCCCCCGCCGCCAGCCCCATCTTGCCCGCCAGGTACTCGGCCTGCGCCTCCTCGCCCCGGGCCCCCGCCTCCTCCCACTCCCACCACGGCACGCTCGATACCTGAACCGCCCGAGCCAGCTGCCGCTCGTGCAAGTGGCACGGGCCCGTCAGCGTGTCGGTGTGCGGCTTGTTGGCCAAGTAGCATCCCCTGTTGTAGACCAGCACGCCAACCCGTTGCCCGCCAGCCAGCTCCACACACACATCCGCGTGCCGCCGCACCTCGGGCACCCAGCCGCCCACCTCTGCGGCCACGATGCCCGAGCCGGCGGCCGACAGCCGTAGCCGCTCCACCACCGCCGCCACCTGCTTGGGCAGCTCCCAGGGGACGTACTGTTCCGTTGCTGCAACCTCCCCTGCGGCCTCCAGCAGCGAGCCGGCGGGGCCGCGGGCGTCCGCCAGGATGCTGGCGAGGCCGCCGCAGCCCTCGGCGTGCTGCAGCTCCGTGTGAGCGCGCAGCAGCTGGATCAGCTCCTCAGGCTTGTACGGCCGCCGGCCGTCGCCCTCCGGATGCTCCCAACGCCGCGCAGCCTCTCGCAGTAGCGCAGCTGCTGCGGCACTGTTGCGCGCCAGGGCGTCTGGGCCCATCACCGAGAGCGCCCACACGCAGTTGGCCAGGCCCTGTGCGCGGACCTCGGCGGGGCGCTCCTTCAGCAGCTGCGCCAGCCCGCCCCCAAGTGCTCCCACCAGCCGCTCATCGTACATGCGGAGCGTCGCCAGTGCCCACAAGCTGTTGGAGACGTTTTGTGGCTTGATCTCCTCCGGGCTCTCTAGCAGCAGATGCGTCAGCCGGCCTGCCAGCGCACCCGCCAGCCGCTTGTCGTACATTCGCAGCTTTGCCTCCAGCAGGGCGCCCGGCGGCTGGTGCCCCACCAGCGCCAGCGCGTACCATACGTTGCTCCAGTGCTGACTGTCAGCGCCGGCCATGGCCCCCGGCTTGGTCAGCGCCTGGACCAGTGCCGTGAACCAGGCCTGGTCCACAACTCCCATTTTAGCCACTGCCCAGGCAGAGTTGGAGTATGTCTGTGGCTCGAAGCCCTCAAAACGCCTCGCTAGGCACTCGGCAGCCAGCGCCTGAACTGGCTGCCGCTGCACCCCCACGGCTGGGGCCAGCAGCGCCAGCGCGTAAAGCGAGTTGCATAGCTCTTGGGGAACCATCTCGCGTGACGCCTGTCCCGCAGCGCCCGCCAGGTGCTGGACGAAGGGGCCGTCTGAGCAGCCCAATCGCCCAAAGCCCAGCAGCATGTTGGACAGCGCCTGGGCATTAAAAGGGTCCTTGTGCCGCAGCAGCTGCTGCCCCAGTCCAGGACGTGCTTCCGGCAGCCGCTCAAGCACCACCGCCTTCAGCTGCTGCAGGTGCTGTGGCTCAGGCGTGTGGCCGCGATCCGCAGCAGCCAGATCGCCCAGTGCCAAAACGGCGGCAGACAGCTCATGCTGACGAGCGTCGGCTGCATGTGTTGTAAATACCTCGGTCAGGTGCTGCAGGAGCTGCGTGTTGCTGCCATAGCCCAGCTGGCTGGCCACCTTCAGGGTGTTTGATGCGGCCTGGGCACAGAACCTTGGGGCGTCAAGAAAAAGAAGCGCCTCAGCGCTGGCGGCCAGCACGTCTCGCACGGGCTTGGACGCCAACAGGTTGGGGCACGCGTCGCTGGCCTCCGCCAGCGACCACCATACGTTGGAATGGTCCTGGTCGTTGGCGGCCCGCAGTAGCGCCCCCTGGTCCTCCGCCAGCCGGGATAGCAGCTCCGCCGCCAGGCTCTGCCCTGCGCCCGGCTGCCAGAAGCCCGTCTTGGCGCACGCCCACAGCGGGCCGGCGCACGAGAAGGGGTCCGGCAGCCACGGCACTAGCGGTAGGTAGGCGGCCGCCAGGGTCTCCATCACGGCATGGCAGCGGGCCGTGTCGTCGGGAGTCTGTTCGGACGCCTCGAAGAGCTGCGGACGCGTGCGCGGGGCCGGGGGCCGGGAAGCAGCAGGCACGTTGGGTGAGCAAGGCGTTTAGCAGCCCGGCATCGCCTCCTAAACGACGCAGACAACCTTGCTAGCTGCCCTGTGCAGGTTGCAGACCATCCACCTTGGCAGCCGTGTTGAAGGCTGTGCGCAGCCTTCGCTGCCTCCAGTCCTTGTGGGCGTGCGCCCTGGCCAGGCCGGCCAGCTCATCCAGGCTGCTGGCGTTGCGGGGATCCTGCCGGTCAGCCACGTTACCGCGGCTGCTGCCTCGCACCGGGCTCCAGGACCGGCCGTGCCCCCCACCGCGGCCTTCCCAGCCCCGACCGCGTCCCTGCCCGGCTGAGTCCCGACCGTGGCCCTGGCCGTCCGAGTGCCGTCCGCGGCGTTGGCTGTCCCAGCCCCCGCCGTCCGCCCGGCCGCGGCCGTCCCCCACCGCTGCGGCCGCTACGGGCGAAATGAAGGACAAGCCACTGCGGGCCGCCAGCGGCAGGGGCGGGGGGCTGCTGGTGCTGGTCGCCTTGACAACTCGCCAGGTGCTGCTCCAAGGCTTGCTGTTGACCAGCATCGCCGAGCGAGGTCGGACGGCACGGCAGGCCGAGGCCGCAAAAGCCGTGGGAACCGCGCAATGCTGCAATTGACCAGGCCTGGCGCTCCGTTGCGCGGAGCTCGCGCAACGTGTGTTGCGTTGCATGGCTATCTCTTGCTCGCCAGGAAGCCTCGGTTGCCGACTTAAGACGTTATGCGCTAAGCTTGTGACTTACAAGACAACGTAGCAGCGCTATGTTGTCAGAAGAGCAAAAGAGGCGTGTGGGCTTTCGACAGCTGGCAATCCTCGCGAATCTCAGGCCGGTGCAATCGTCTATATATATAGGTTTGAAGTGTATGATAAAAAGAGCTGTGACGATATGGCCAGTGGCCCACCGTGAACGTCACGGCGGTTGGGGCACGGGTCGGGGCCGCTGAACGGCTCCCCGCGCAAAGCTGGGACCACCCTCGTGCGCTGGCAGCATGCCGCAGAGCCACCCACTTCCTGCTTTACACACCATCTGATACCCGCACCCAGGTGCCAACTGGCCAACGCACCCCATCAGTTGCATCCGGGACGGGTTGCCCCACCCTGGCGTGCCCCACACCGAATCAAACATCCCAGACAGGACCTTGCATACGCAGCACAGCATATTCGCCCATTGCTCTGCAATATGCACAGGACACAGCTTTGCAGCTACACGAAGGAGTCCGACACACCTGTTGGTCCGCAAAAAGCCCTCATTCAGCCCCTTTCTTATCAAGCCCTCTGCTTTCACGCCCGCTTCTTACGCTGCTCCAGCCCCCTCATGCGCTCCGGGCACACGTACGCGCCCCCAAACTCCAGCGCCGCCGCAGCGAAGCGGTCCTCCCACAGCAACCGCGCGGCGGCGGGCGGCGCGAAGGGGAACGGCCGCCGCAGCACCCGCAGGTGCACGGAGGCGGAGAATGACTCGGCCGAGTAGTTCTGATGGCGGGGCCAGGTGGGGATTGGGGAGTCAAGGGCACGGTATGGGAGGCTGTACGGAGCGCCGAGGCCATTCGGGCCTGCACGCTCCATGCAGCTCTGCCCTGGCCCTGAGCACGGTGCCTTCCCGACCCGACCCCCGTTGTGTGCTCTCTGCCAAGCCTGGCTCACTCGGAAGCCGGTGTCTGTGGGGCAGGGCACTGCGTAGAAGGTGTCGGGGTGCGCCTCCGCCACCATGTGGACCACGTGCAGGGGGCTGGGGGTAGGGGAGGTCGGGAGGCGGGGAGGCGGGAGGGAGGCAGCCGTTAATGCGGGCATCGCGTGCAAAGGACATTTGCGCTGACGCTGCGAGGCGCTGTGGGCAACTATCGAGTGGCCAGGGCTCGACGGGCGCTTGCCTCCCAGACCCACATGCCAACCGCTTCCACTCGTCCCTTCCCACCTGTACAGGTCCACCTGGAGTACGCCGTCGCAGCCGCGGACCTGAGCAGGCGCGAGCGCAGCAGGCATGAGCTGGGGGGTTGAGGCTATGTGGCAGGGGTCGGACGCGTCACGCCGCCTAAGCACGGGCAGCGGCGCTGCCGTACCGTGAGGGAGTTGAACAGAGGCGGGTCCCAGGGGTCCAGCGTGAAGGGCTTGGCCGGCGGCGGCGGGTGGTACGACATGACAAACATGCGTACGGCAGGGATGACCGGCTGCAGCACGTGCGGCAGCATGCCGCCCGCCAGTACGAACGAGGCCTGGGGAGTAGGGGAGCAGGGGCAGGAGCGGAAGTGAGGCGGATTTCTCAGGTCTGCGCCCCTGTCCTGTAGCAGCTGCACGGCCTGCACCTCACCCCACGAATTGCGCCTCGGCGTGCCCCCTTGCACGCGCACCTCCCTGGCCTTGCCTCCTCACAGTGCCGCCCACCTTGTGTCCCGACTCGCTTGTGTGGCCCTGCGCCCACACCCACTGCTCCGGAAAGGACGCGCCCCAGTTCTTCTCGAGGTGGAGCAGACCCGGCCTCGACACGGGCAGAGGCGAAGGCGGGGGAGGCAGCGGAGGCACCGGCGGCGGGGGCATCGCCGGCCGCTGCGCCGCCGCGCCGAGCAGGCTCCGGCTCAGGTCGTCGCCGAGCGCTGCCGCGGCCGAGGCGTTGCCAGCGCCGCTGGCTGAGACCGCAGCGTCCGTACCGGCGTCACGGATGTCACGGCTGTCGTACGGTACGGATCCCTGCTCGTGCAGCGTGTACTGCACTGCCGTACGCAGGGTGAGCACGTCCCACCGCAGCCTCAGCAGGAAGCCGAAGCGGGCCAGCCAAGCCTCGGGCTGTGGGGCCGAGGGGCCGCCCCAGGGCTCGGCGGCGGAGCAGGAGGAGGCGGTGGAGCGCAGGCGCAGGCGGGTTCCGGCCAGGCTGGCGTGGATGTGGACTGACCCCTGGGTCACTCGCCACGAGCAGTAGTCCAGGGATGGTGCAGCGGAGCCGGGCTGGTCGGAGGTGGGGTCAGTGGGTGTGTCGGGGTCTGACGCGACGGCGAGCAGCGAGAAGTCCACGTCAGTGGCGTCGCCGTCAGCGCCGTCGGCGCCGCTGTCCTCATCGATGCCGTCGCCGCTGCCTCCACGGCTGGAGAATGAGGGCGAGCTGGATCCGACGGCGGCATCCAGCGGCGAGGCGAAGGCCGCGAACCCGGCGGCCGCCCGGCGCGCTGCGCCGCCCCGGCCGCCGGGCGTGCGCACGGTGAGTGCGGCGAAGGTGGCGCTGTACAGTCGCATGGGCTCGCCGTCGCCGGACACCAGGATGAAGCAGGCGGCGGGTGGGTTGTCCAAGGTATCGGCTTGCCCTGAGGATGTGAGGATGAGGGCATGGGGGTTAGAGGCGAAGACAGCTTGCGCGGGGGGCGCTCACAGCGGACGCCTGACGCCCGGTGCGTGGGGGCAGAGGGACGGATTGTGCTGGTGTTGCTAGGGAACGTGCGGGAGCACGTTGTCGTACGTGTCGTTGGTACGGCGTGAAGCAAGCGCTGGTGGATCTGCTGGCCACCCGGAGGCCTGCTGCCAGCCACGTGGCACGGCGGCGGACTGGCTGGCCCAGCGCCAACGGGGCGCACGCCAGACGCAGCCCTGCCCCGGTCGCATCGGTATCGACATTTGGCGGATGGCCGGCCATCGTTCGGGCTGCCATGTGATGTGTTGATCGCAACTAGGTTGAGTCCTGAAGGAGATTGGCAACGCCAGTCATGGTACCCGGACCCATCGGCAATTGGGTCCAGCCCCACCTGGGAAGTGGCCGATGCCGATGCCGAAGGAGGCCCGGGTCGCGGCATCCGTGACGCGAGCGTACCAGCCCTCAAACCTGCGGCGCGGGCCGGCTTGGGTGTAGCACGTGCGATAAGGAACGGATGGCCTACGCTGTTGCACCACGAGGCGGGGGCGCTGTGACGCACAACCAGTCCAGGGCCCGTGGGTGGTGCTGGTGTCGTGCCCGGCACGCCCGGGCTGCTCGGGCCGCAGCCGCTCGGGACGCACCAGGGCGTAGTACCGTTGGGTCGCTCATGTGGGTTGTAGTCCGGATTGCTCACGTTGCAGCTGCTAGGTGCTGTCCCACGACCGCCGATGACATTCGCGACGTTCTCGCCAGAACCCGCTACGCCCCCCAACACGACTATCGAGAGCAGCAGGCACAGTTGTCCCATTGAGATAAGCGCACGCATAGTTGCAGTGTGTGTGTGTTCTGCGCTGCAGGCTCCCTCGTTGCGAAGTATAGCGAGTCAGCTCTCGGCAGCTGGTATTGTTCTGGGATGCAGATGCACATAGATTTGGGTGCAGAATTTATAGGTCAGCCAGCAGCAGAAACAGTCGGTTGGGCAAAAGGTGTCACCGCCCCTCGGACAGCAACAAACCCTAAACACGCCACGACACGCCTTGCCCGGGCCCCGCCCCCCCGGCCTTTCCACCACGAGGCCTCTGCCGACCAGGTCTCCAAACTGCCAATCCTCTAGGGACACCCGTATTGGCTTATCGCGAGGCTTCTGATGCAGGCGCTGGTCATCGCTGTTTGGCACTGGGCTGAGGTTCGTGCGTCGGGCTTTGGAATTGCCACATCACGCCAGCTCCACACCAAGACGCTGCCATGTCCGCACTAATACGGACGTCTGGATGTACGAGGGCTGTCGTTCACCGCGTCGACAAAGCGTTCTGGGCCCGTGGCAAGGTTGACCATGCTCAATGCCGACTACAGCGCAGACTCTTTAAAGTATTTAGTTATAATACAGACAGCTGGGGCTGCGCCCCCAACCAACGCACGCCCCAGCTAAACGCCGAGCCCCAGCTAAACGCCGAGCCCAAACTAGGGTCGCGGCCACGCTACCGTTCGATTCTGTGGAGAGGCACGACCATTTAGACCCCCTACAAATGGCTGCCTCGCCCCCCCGGCCTCTCCACAACGAGGCCTCTGCCTGTCACAACGGATCTCGTGACCTGCAGCCCTTGGACGGCAGCTTTGGTTGCGGCTAGGCCTGATGCCCACCGCAGTGCTGCCAGTGCCAGGGATGTCTGTGGTTCAGAGCTGTAAGGGTCGATGATGGCGACTTAGGTACGCAGTGCCACTTGCTGGGTGATCAGGCCAGCGTTGGGCTAGCACGTTACAGTGTGCATACAGCGACCGGTTCGCTGCCTGCCCTCGCGCAGGCAGCGACCCTATCCAACGCAATGTACGACAGGCCTAGAAGCACACGAACCCTTCTCAGCCCTCTGGTGCCCCCCCAGGGTC